>NQII01002187.1:321724-383273 GCA_002778355.1 Clitarchus hookeri | reverse complement strand
CGGGTGCCAGTTAGGTCGGGTACGGGTACCCGAAACCGCCAGTACTCGGGTACCCGTTACGCATAGTGCGTGTCGTACCCGATGCATCGGGTACACGGAGAGGAAGGTGTTCGCTTATATTCCCGATGATGCTGCAGGTTCCCGTGTTCTGTTGTGTCCCCATTNTTCCAGCGTCTTCGTCTTCGATCTTAGTAGTGTCATGAATTGTCTCTCGGGTCGCTTCCCCCTTCTGCCATTTTGTTTTCCTGTACGGTGGTATAACATTCGCAGTCAAAGTGTAAGAAACTCCATGAGGGTTATTGTCTGTTGTGTTACTTGATCTCGTCACAACAGCAGTTAAAGTTATTGGTTAGCATCCAGTATAGCGGGAGGAAATCGCAAAATGCCAAAACCAAGTTGGTTGTGAAAATTCGCGGAGCAGACGGATCGAAACACAGTCACATACGTAGAGTGTGGTGGTGAGTTGTCTTACAGTGGGTTTACGTCTGAAATAAGTAGACATTTGTCATTCAAGCACAAGTCGTGTTCCTACAGCCTAGTAGATGGCATGTAAACTTCAAATAAACCATTTCATGTTTGCAATATTGCTCGCATCAGTTATCCTGGCCCACCGTAGAAGGAGGAGAGGGGAGATGAGAATTGCAGTAGGAAGTAGCGTAGTATAGTAACTGCACTTTTAGAACAAATATAATTGGAATTTCCAGCATCTTCCACTAGTTCAGAGAGAACCTTTTCCACTGCAAACAATATGAATACTTCTAAACGTAGTTAGCTCTTCCCAGAGAACGTTAATTTACTTGTATTTTTATACACTCACAGAGCTTTTCTAAACCCATAAATTGGAGATCTCATTCGTTTCCTTACTTTTTCATTTTTGTTATAACCATGTGTAACAAACAATTGGTTTGTTTGTTTAGGGATAGTCGAGGAAAAGTAAACGGAACTTTTCAACAGACTTCTCTATTGGTTTGAATTGTTAGTCGCCAATTATGCTTTATTTTAATTACGAACAGGCCTTGCGGCGTATTTGTACGTTTCATTGAAGTTCCATATTACGTTCATGTGAATAAACGCCTGAACGAATACAGTCTGAGTAAAATATACGCATGTAAACTCAAGTATGGGCACATGCCTTTTTCCCATAGGAAAATCTCCCCTGTTCAGATTTGCAAATATGTAGAAAATAGATATAAGAAATTATTTTACATTTGTGTTCATGTGCGATTTACAGTATGTAACATATTTGCCATTATATACTGGTATACTTTGTTTATATTGTGGTCAAACCTTTTTTGTTGTTAAGGTTGCGGGAATCTCATGATGGTAGAGCATGTGGTTACTATATGGCTATATGATAAAACATCTGGAGAGTATATGAAATACTATAAGGTCGGAGGAGCAATGTTAATTAAACTACATCCACTACCTTACTGAGCCCCACCTTGAGAAATATCCGAAGGTTGTTGAAGTATGATGAGTTACGGGGGTCGGCTCAGCAGGCTTCCTGTGACTTCCATCTCGGCCGGCGTCACATAGAGAAAGACCTCTGCCGCCGCCCTGCATTGCCCTCATATCGGCGTGGCAAAATGCAATATAGCCTGATTACCTGGCTGGTAAAGAACATTCCTGCTAACCGGTGTTTGGGCAATGCGAGTCCCGATTGCGGCAACTGGCTGTCCTCATTACCGCTCGTGAGTGATGGCGTGTTCAGGCAGGCCGTTTAATTAAGACATGTTCACGCTGAGATATTAATACTGTACAACTTTTTTGTTTTACATTAGAACCGTTCGGGTAGAATGTACATTTCGGGGTAACTAGTATGTATTCGTGCTCTTCGATCACACAATACATGTTACACAACTGTAAAGAACGGGCACACGGGTAANGCAAAATGCAATATAGCCTGATTACCTGGCTGGTAAAGAACATTCCTGCTAACCGGTGTTTGGGCAATGCGAGTCCCGATTGCGGCAACTGGCTGTCCTCATTACCGCTCGTGAGTGATGGCGTGTTCAGGCAGGCCGTTTAATTAAGACATGTTCACGCTGAGATATTAATACTGTACAACTTTTTTGTTTTACATTAGAACCGTTCGGGTAGAATGTACATTTCGGGGTAACTAGTATGTATTCGTGCTCTTCGATCACACAATACATGTTACACAACTGTAAAGAACGGGCACACGGGTAATAGGCTCTATGTGAACTGGTACCACCTTCTCTGCGCTTGGGTAATACCCGGGTACCGGGTAATACCAGGGTACTGGGTATTACCCGATGCCACCCGGTATTACCTGCAGACACCGGGTATTACCCGAAGACACCGGGTAGTTCGCAGGTACCTGGGTACCGAATACCCGGATAGGACTAGACCTAATACAGACATGACTGAAATCACTGCGAAGAATCGTCCTCAAAAAAGTCACAGCCTTACTGTAACCTGGTAAATTAAAGATATTCACTTCACTGCGCTTAGTGGACGATTTAGTGAGCAGGGAAAAATGGGATACATCTTGAAAACATATGGGCACACCTTCTCACTTAATGAAGAAGATGACATACAGTAAATATTGAAGTGTTCCTTATCAATTCCCCCGCAATATACTTTAATAGAATTAAAAATAAATTTTAACAATAANAGTAAATATTGAAGTGTTCCTTATCAATTCCCCCGCAATATACTTTAATAGAATTAAAAATAAATTTTAACAATAAGTTTCATGTATAATTAATTCTATTTCTGCTATTGTGCTCCCTAAAATTGCTATTGTAGAGCACCAAAATGTGCATTCTCAAAACGTACATAATTTTCAATATTTATCAGTTTTATACGCAGTAAGCTGCACTGTGAAACAACGCCACTGCACCAATTTATACNCCATAATTTTCAATATTTATCAGTTTTATACGCAGTAAGCTGCACTGTGAAACAACGCCACTGCACCAATTTATACGCAAGAAGTTATTGGGAAATAGTTTATTCATGTACATATATATTTGTTGGCTCTTCAAAATATTGTGATTCATGAAAATGTTTCAAATGTAACTGAATACTGAAATTACGTGTACTTTAAAATACTCTTATCTACTTTTGGCAAAAAAATTCGTTGACGTAAATTAAGGAAAAATGTTGAAAATTATGTACTTTTTCTCTATATTTCATGTGCACTTCCAGTCTTTCCACAGTGCTACGTTANAGGAAAAATGTTGAAAATTATGTACTTTTTCTCTATATTTCATGTGCACTTCCAGTCTTTCCACAGTGCTACGTTAATCAATAATGTCCAACTGTCCACTATTTTTAATTTATTCTGTTGTGCTTATTAGATAAGCAAGTTAACGAATCATTAAATAAGTCAGTACACAAGCCCTTGCAGTAACAACGGACTAAGTTAAAAAGAATATATAATTANTTAACGAATCATTAAATAAGTCAGTACACAAGCCCTTGCAGTAACAACGGACTAAGTTAAAAAGAATATATAATTATGACAATGGGTAGTACTTAGAGCTTACTGAGAGAACTAAGGTCTTGTAGAAATCACCGCAGATTGGATGCCGTAGAGGAAAGTGGATCGAAGTAAGACGGTCACTGGCCCTAGTGCGAAATAAACACGTTGGGCGTCTCGAAGCGAGAATTGGGATGATGAACTACACCTTCGTAACATATTTTTATGGTGCACATAAGAGTCCTGAAAACACATTAGCGTGAATACGTGGTGGATTTTTGGTTCCCTTTTTTTCCTCCCACCTGAGCCATCAGCAGGATGGTAGAACCCCTCGGAGAAGAATATTCCCAGGGCGCTCATAACGCGCGGCCGGTAGCTACAGCTATAGGGATGCTGGACCGGAGCCAAACCCCTAGAGCACGGTTCTTTTAAAAAGTGGAGCGAGTTTCGCCTGCGGAGAGAAGAGGTGGCTTGAGTGTTCCCAACATTTCATGGCCAACTGAACGGAAAGCCAGCGTAGCCACAGTCCATGCTCGCACACACTTTNCTTGAGTGTTCCCAACATTTCATGGCCAACTGAACGGAAAGCCAGCGTAGCCACAGTCCATGCTCGCACACACTTTTCACGGCTATAGCTCTCTCAGAGAAAGAAGAAAATCTTATGTGGTTCGAAGGCCAGAAAAAAATGATGTGCTGCTTGCCATTTTGGAAATGACTGCGTCGTTGACTGTGACAGGTGTAGACTCCTGCTTGCCTATTTCTGACAGTGACGTCATGGGTAATAGTCTCAACTCGGCCGTATTTAGGAATAACTGTTTTGTGGCGGTTATTAATGTTAGTGTCTAACATTTTCTTTATATAATATTTTTATAACCACTGCCAACACAAACATGTTGCTTGGATAGAAATATGGGGACACAGACATTTATCTAAAAATAATTGTGATTTTCACATTTAAATATTTTCGTTACTGACAGTTATTTAAATAGCATATATGTATACGTTCTTCCGAATACAATCGTGGTGTTCTAATTATATAAGATATGGCTGATATCTTTCACAACCACGTGGTCTACTGTATGGTATTCTTTTATCAAATTGCTTGCGCATTCACTTCACAATGGCTCGGCTTCAAGTTGCATTGAGTGTACGTAAAAGACATAACGAATATGTGTCATAATGAGTTCATCACCTCTAAATATCTATATTAGGGATTTTTCTCGTGTAATAAAACCTAGTTTCATCCTGGAAAAAAAAAAAGGGGAATTTTTATTTTACTGGTGACTACTGCTAAATAAAGATGATTTTACTATATATAGGTTTTCAACATTTTTCCATTCTGCTTGTGCCGTCTTTCAATTTTAAACATTTGGAATTGATGTATTTTAGAACGTTATGGGAAATTTATATTCTTAAAATACACGATTTCACAGGATTATTGCGACAAACTCCTAGGGGTGATAGGTAATGTAATTAGGAAAAACGACTCTTGTTACAGAACGGATGTCAGGAGAAGCTCCATTTAGACTTCATGAGTCGTTCTAATATAGTTCTACGCTCCTGGGAGGCAGGCATTCCGCTTCTCGCGTGAGAGTACTCCAGGCAATGTAACTTTGTTGCAACGTCTGCAATGAAGCGGAGGGCCACCATTTTAAGAACCTGCTTCAGGTTAACGCACTCAAATGTGTAACAGGCAGTCAATAAAGTACTGCAACCTACAAACATCTACCTGCTTGTTATTACCTCCACCACGAAGGCACTGCATCAAATACAACTGTTTTCTGGAAGGTAGGCATCTGGTACCTAATGTGTGAATCGCTAACTGCCAACCTGCCAGGCGTTATAACGTGTTGTACAAAGGTGCCTAGAATTCAATTGGAGCGTCTCCGGACATCCGTTCTCTGAAAATAATTGATCATCATTACATTGTCTGTCACTCCTAGAAGCTTGTCGCAATGATCCTGTGACATTCTGGATAATGTTAAGATTTTTCTTAAAAAAATTATACGTTTTTAACGGCGCAGTTAGAAAATTATTAAAATAATCCAAATCATCACTCACCATTTAAAATTATTATTTATTATACCGGTTTATATATCTGAGTGCTGCAAAGGAACTGAACGCTGTCAGTAGCATTTGCATTCATAACCATTAAGAATGTTTTATCAAACCTTTCTAAATAACTTAATATTCCCCTTAATTACCTACAAAACTCATTTCCTTCAATAGTATCGCACAAAATTATTACAAATTTAAAAAAAATGTTATACTTTTAGTACGAATAGTTATTATTTTCACAAAATTAACAAAAAAATTTCCGTAAATTCTTTAGTTTTAATTTTATTTTTGTATTACTACTTTCCGAGTTGAACACATAACAATAAAAACGATTTTGTCTTAGCTTCGAAAATTCATAGAGTTAAGTGTATGTCCTAAACTAGCTTATAAAATTAAATTAAAGTCGTTTATTTGTATTTGAGGCTAAATATCTTGGTTTGCTCTATCCCTCAAAATGTTAAATGAAACAACCGATTAATAATAAAATATAATGCTCTTGTTAGGGTCTACCAAGTTAAAAAGTGGCATTAAACATTCTTTATGTATTTCAAACGTACCACACGTCACTTTAAGAATTTGTAAGCCACCGTTTCGATAGTTAATATCGTGTAAATTTAAAATATAAACATACAGGGGCCCCCACAAGTCATTCAAAGTTTATCCATGTGGATGTTAGTTAGGGAAATATTTAAAAAATTATTAGATTTCAAGTGTGAAACACAACTATATGGGTATAGTAGAAGATGAGTTATAATTACCTGTCTATTTTCTCAATGAGACACGGTCGTTCAAAATAAGAAATATAATTTTGAAAATAATTTATTGTTAAACAGTTTTGTTTTTTGTTAAAGTGCTTAGCCACAGAAAATAAGTTTTCTAATGAGTAAGTACAAATATTTGTATACATTATTTTTGAAGGTAAATTAAAAAATATATATATTACTAACGAAAATGATTTAACAAAAATACTATCATGGATTTATCTAGGATTATTGCCCCCGCTGCCTAAGAAAGTAATATTATCATAGGAATTTGCAATTTTATCAAAAACTTTGAGAAAATTATAATTTTGACATATATAACCATTTACATATATGCTTCTTCAATTCTGTCACTTCTACGTAGATATTTTATAAGTCGAACAAAGAAATCAGCAGGAAATCAGTGTAACTTTATTATATTTAACATTCTTGACAATCAATAGATCACATTTTATAAAAATATTTCAGTGCAGTGGATTAAATGCAAATTATATTTTTTAATTAACTTGAAATAATCTTAAAGCCAAAACCATTCCTACGATAATTTTAATGATAAATATGCTTGATTTTTAAGTATAAAACTGTGATAATTGCGCTATTATATAATTTTATTAGAATACCACATTTTGTAACCATTTCGTTATATTTCTCATGTGAAAATTACAGGTAATTGTGTGATGCTAATTTTCATTAAATTTGAAAAGTTAATTTAATCTATAATCGATATAATTTCTATAATTATTAATTCGTATAACTTTGAAAGTTTTCATTTAGTTTTACTGAAAAACAAATATCTTAAAATATTTCGAGAAAACGAGAAAATTCACTGTATGGCCTAAAACAAATGGAAACCAAATGTAGGTTTGGAAAGTACAATCTTTAAAATCCTACAGTAATCATTATATATTACAAACAAATATGTAGTCACGTTCCATGTCAATGATTATATTAAGACGTAAATAATGTTTTATAAAGAAATTAAAATACAAAGCAGGGAAATTTTTCCGGTCATCAGGATGTGCTTGGCAACACCCAGCACATCCTGTGCACACGCCTATGCTCGCATGCGCAGTAATTATTGTCGCACAAAAACGCATGAACTGTAGCCACGGCAATGGCAGTTCACATTCACAGACTTTAGCGCCAGCTCACGGGCCAGGTCCTAAACGAGGAGTCTTTACTGCTGAGCAAGGTGAAAAAAATAAGATAAACATGTTTGCTTAACTCATGAGCTAAAAAGGCTGTTCAAGGTGAAGTGCGGACTTACGAAACCAACTTTTGAAAATAAATCACTAATATACATATAAGGGTGATCCTGAACTACAGGTACAAACGCTGTGAAGTGTTTCCCTATACAAAATAAAACAGAAGACATGTTATACTACCTAATTCCTACAGTCATTGGTATAGGAGGTAGGTGCTCTTGAAAATTGATATTTCAGATAGTTTTCATTCAAAATAGTAAAACATATATGAGATGAAAAAAAAATTCCGTGAATGATCATGTTTTGAATCGAGATCTGAAATATGCGAACAATTGTTAGGTAATATCATCCCCATTAATTGAAGAAAAAAAATTGAGGCTGCCATTTTATTATACAACAAATGTGTGTAACCACTGGGTCATTATCGCTTTCAGTGAGGACATATTCATGGGTACAACAATTTACAAAAAAAAAAACTTTGCGTCGGTGTAAATTTTTTAGGCAAACGTTTGTCGAGAAATAAGGCGAAATTTGTAAGCGTGTAGTTGGTTTCATGCCACGCACCGTTAGAAACTTTGGTAGCTTAAAAGCTACTTCTTTGGAATACCAGCGGACCTAATTGCGAAAATTTTCCCAGTGCCGAACTCTCATATTAGGAATTTCGCATTGGTCCTAACCTTAGTAGAGCAGAACCTTGATATTACATATGGTGGAAGAATACAAAATGAAGATAACAAGTAGATCCTGAGCCAAGCTTACAAAATTGCTCGGCTGAGCGTGGAGAGAGGAGAGAGATATCGGCGGCTCCTTACATCGATATCTTGAGAGTCGACGAGGGTGAAGTGAGGTGAGTGTGGAGAAGTGCCGGAATGCAAGTTCAGCGGAAACTGGAGATCTCCGAGAAAACCGGCCGACCAGAGGCATTGTCCAGCACGATTCCCACACGCGAAAATCCGAGAGCAACCTCGCCCGGAGTGAATCGAACCTGTGTTCGCCTACGTACGAGGTAAGTAGTCTGACCACCATACCACCGCGCGGCCATTCGATTAAACGTTAACGGCCTACAGTTGCACTCGCGGAAATAGTAACGAGAACAAGGCAACAGTGGCTTAGAAACACCGACTTGAGTTGACCAGCAAGCGTGTATGGAGGGGGAGGGGGGGAAGAGGAAGAGATAAAAGGGCTGTTACTTCCGCCACAGGGTCGCAGGGCGTCGTGGTATCCCTAATCGGTTTATCGTCGTGCTCGAGGCAGCCATCTTCTTTCCCCGGAAGGCCATTTTCTTCCCCTGCGAAATCGCGAATTTCCGACCGCTCTCGGATGCTTGGGCACTGCGGGACCCCCAAACCGGGAAGAAAAAAATTATCTTCGTCGGTAGCTCGTATAATAGCGTCGCTGAATGCACCACGCTACAAAAAGCAAAAGAGTATTACTTTCAGAAAATTTCGCAATATTTTACCTTTTTTTTATTACTATGAAGTTGTTGCAAAACGCTGGAAGGAGTGAGGAAAGCGTCGCTTGGCTTTTCCTTCGTTGTCTCGTGAATTACAGCAGATTTCTAATAATTTCTTCGCTGAGCAAATCTTTACTCGAGTTTTCTATAAGAGTTTCTTTCTAAATGGACAGGTCGTGTAAAAGTGTGTATCCAGTACTACACTGAAGAGCCAAAAAACTGGTACACCACTCAGAAGTGCCGCAAGACAACGTGGCATGGACTCAACTAATGTCTGAATGTATGCAAGGGGCAATTCACACCATGAATTCTGCTGGACAGTCCACAAATCCATAGGAGTGCGAGGTGGTGGAGATCTATTCTGAACAGCACGTTGCAAGCCATCCCAGATATGCTCAATAACGTTCATGTCTGGTGGTTTAGGTGGGCAATGGAAAAGTCTAAAGTCAGACGAGTGTTCCTGGAGTCACTCGGTAGCACCTCTCGACGTGTGGGGTGTCTCCTTGTCCTGCTGGAATTGTCCACGTCCGTCGGAATGCACAATGGATTTGAACGGGTGCAGGTGATCGGACAGGATGATTACGTATCTGTCACCTGTCAGAGTCGTATCGAAACGTATCTGGGTCCCCATTTCACGCCAACTGCACACGCCCCATAGCATGACAGAGCCTCCACATGCTTGAACAGTCCCCTGTTGACATGTAGGGTCCATGGATTCATGAGGATGTCTCCATACCGGTACACGTCCATCCGCCTGATACAATTGGAAACGAGACTCGTCAGACCAGGCAACGTGTTTCCAGTCATCAACAGTCCAATGGCGGTGTTGGTGGGCCCAGGCGAGGCGTAAAGCTTTGTGTCACGCAGTCAACAACGGTATACGAGTGGGCCTTTGGCTCCGAAAGCCCATATCAATGATGTTCCGTTGAATAGTTCACTCGCTGGCACTTGCTGATGCCCCAGCATTGAAATCTGAGCAAATTTGAGAAAGGGTTGCACGTCTGTCACGTTTAATGATTCTCGTCAGTCGTCGTTTGTCCCGTTCGTTCACGATCTTTTTCCGGCCGCAGTGATGTCGAAGATTTGATGTTTTACCGGATTCCCGATATTCACGGTACACTCGTGNTCGCTGGCACTTGCTGATGCCCCAGCATTGAAATCTGAGCAAATTTGAGAAAGGGTTGCACGTCTGTCACGTTTAATGATTCTCGTCAGTCGTCGTTTGTCCCGTTCGTTCACGATCTTTTTCCGGCCGCAGTGATGTCGAAGATTTGATGTTTTACCGGATTCCCGATATTCACGGTACACTCGTGAAATGGTCGTACGTGAAAATCCAAATTGTATCGCTACCTCGGAGATGCTATGTCCCATCTCTCGTGCGCAGACTATAAAACAGCTTTCAAACTCACTTAAATCTGGATAACCTGCCATTGTAGCCACAGTAATCAATCTAGCAACTTTAGCAGGCGCTTGTTGTCTTATATAGGCGCTGCCGGCCGCATCGCGTTACTCTGATTGGTTCCATACCTCTGTTATTTGCAAACGCACGCCTATACCAGTTTTTTGGCTCTCCAGTGTATATAACAGAGTATTTATATTGAAAAAGTGAAGCTATAAAGGTGCAACGAAGAAAGAATTGAAAATGAAGTACGTCTTAAATTATCATTAATATTCACACGCTAATATCAATATTAAAAAGGCTTCAGAGAGGCAATGTAACAATTATTTTGCTTAACTATGATTCCACAAGTACAATAAATAACACAATTTTTCTCTAGGTAATTTTATGTCCAATAGTTCTATTAATACAAAATATAGGATTTATTTGGTCTTTAGGTTTTCATTGGAAATAATGCAACCAAATGAGAATTGTTGCCTGATATTTACGTTAATGTTGGCACATTTTTAGTAAATACCAGTATATGGACAAATATAACATTCAGCACTCTGACAGACGGAACTTGTTTGACAATCTGTATCTTGCATCATAAACAAGAATAGTTTTATCACTTTCAAAAAGTAATTACTTTGAACCACTTTTTCTCCATGCCGCCTGACGATGAGGATACAACCTTAACACATTGCAATCCCGTATCCGACCTCAACAATGACACTGTTTTATCTATTTGTGTTCCACGTAATTATTTAAATCAGCATAGTTAGTGGAGGACATTCTATTTCTTTTTTATTCGTGTCCCTTGACCTTTTCGATTACAGTGACTCTATTCCCACAAAATTACGTGAAACGTATCAACAATTTAAGAATTTGTTATCTAGTCCATAAACGTGGAAGTGTGTAAAGCTATTTCAGTTAATAACAATATTACGATATCTATATATTTATAACGTATTTTTTTTCTTCTTAAAATGATAATACTCAATTTAAGATTTTTTGATTTGGTTGGGCTTACTTATGCGCCTAAATAATTTTCTGGAAGGAANGTGGTTATTCAGGGAAAGACGCGTCTTTGGATTTGGTGATTAAATATAGACATTTGCAAAATCTCGGAAACTACTACGTTTTCTCGAGAACAGTTCGCATGACCATTTTAAACTAGCGTAACTGTTTGTGTTCATTTCATTATAATACATACCTGGAGCCGCGTGATACACTCAGACAAGCATCCAATACCCTTTATGCACTGTTGCAGCTAAGCTTTGGTTATTGGCCACATGTCTTTGCGAGGAGACATTCTATTACCTGGCTGGGCGAATCAGAATTAAGTTACTCCGACACTAAACGTCTGTGATTCGCCGGCAGACACCTAAGACGCAAGACCGTTAAAAAAATCATCCAGTCGCGAAAGTGCACCTGAGCTGAAGTGTTCTGCATTTCAGCTAGTCGTGGAATATTATTGCGAAAAATACGTGTCATCATAGCAGTTGACAAANAGCTGAAGTGTTCTGCATTTCAGCTAGTCGTGGAATATTATTGCGAAAAATACGTGTCATCATAGCAGTTGACAAACACCTTCTGGTAACACATTTGCTGGTTAATAAAGAGGCATCTTCTAATTACCTAATGATGGACGATTTCATCGCCCACCAAATATTCACAGCTGGCAAATATCAAATCAAACTAATACTATTAAGTAATATAAATATCTCACAAAAAGTTGGAACTACACATACAGAATACAAAAAAAAATATATTGGAGTATACATAAAAGAAAGCATAGTAATTGTGATTAAAAAGGTACCAATACGAAACGTGAAAATAAAAATTTTTCTAACAAAGGAGCATTTTCCCAATATAACAGACAAATAAAGACGAAGGAACAACAAAATTGACTTAATGGTGTGTCTGACTAGGGAGGGTTTCTTTATTCCCACTGCAGCTTAGTACAGAGTATGGCCCCCATGTGCATTGTACAGGTCTCTAACACGCCGTGGCATGCTTGTAATCAATGTGTTAATGTCATCCTCCAGACGAAATTCCCATTCGATATGGACAGCTCTTATGAGATCTGGAGGTGTTTCTGGATGTTGTGAACGCTTATAAACTGCTGTTTTCAGTTTGTCCCATGCATGTTCAATGCGTTAGTGCACTCTCTGTTGATCACAAAATAACTACATAACTCCTACCACACCAACTGCATTATCGCACAATATTCCAAACTTTTTGTGAGGTATATATTTCATATGCTGTAGTTTATGATATTTAGCACATAACGTATTTGCACAGTATCATTAAGACGAATTTATTGGACCACACGTATGCAAGCGGCCATGGCTACAGGACTTCCCTCGCTCCTTGGCAAAGTTTGGACCAGCAGATGATAGTCTTTCACACTTGCGTTCTACTCCCGCGGAGAAAAAAAATTCCCTCGCACACTTAGCTTTTGGGCGGGAAAGTCGCATCACCCCTCCATTACGGAAGGTACACACACTTCCCTCCATTTGTTTCTTACTGGCTTCTACAGCCCGGGACTGTTGCTAGGTCCATTAATAGTAAAGAGGCGTTTATTGCGAAAAAAATGCATTCACATTTGTTTAAATTTCCATAATACCATACTGGTTGCATACATTAGTTCACGTAATTTAAATTGTAAATTTTTCTGAGAAGCAAAGAGTGAGGAGGGGGGGATGAGCGAAAACCGCCCCTTGACGCCTGGAAAATGTGTGCCGGAAGTTACTGCCCGCTACCTCCTCTGTACCTATTGCTCGATGCTTAACCAAAACAGTAGAATTAAAACACTCAGTACACTATTGAAAATAATGTCAGATAGTAAGATATAATGGGATAATGTTGAAAGTGATATAGTCTACTTGTGGTTTCTTCACATTTTTTAAATCAAACCTTTGAAAAATCCCACCATGTATTACGTGTTTGGTTGTTTCCTAAATATGCCACGTATCACAAGCGCTTCATATTTCTGTTCACATTAATACATCTCATTTCTGGTTAGAATAAAATTATATTTATATTCATTTCTGAATTGAGTTGTTTAATTAATAATTAATACTAACCAAAACAGTGAAAAATATGCGTTTTGGTAATACCTACTAAGAAATATTTCTTATGCAAAATATTATTACACATGAGTGCGCAGGAATACGGTGCGTTGTCCCTTTGTTGTAATTTTCCAGGCTTGGGTAAGTTTTTTTTTTTTTTTGAATAAGGTGGAGGAATATCCTGGAAGTAGAAATTTAGCAGGGCTTCAGAAAAGTTGGATGTAACCGTGACTGAACTATAAAACATAATTGTTTAACTGTAACTATTACGTGTTAAGTCCAGGGATGTTAGATGTCAACTCCGAAGTCCTGGTACTAACCTCACAAAAAATTTGTACTTAAGACGAAAAACTGGTACGCCATGCAACTTCACACGACAAAAATAGCGAAACCACTATTTTGTGTATTCTGGTTAACAGATAAAGATAACTGTTACTTTTGTAAAAGTTAAGTAAACCTTATTTATAGCTATTACCAGGAAATAGTGGGATTTTCAAAGAATAATACGATATTTGCAGTTAGAAAAAGATGTATCAATTGGGAGATATAAGCAAATAAAATTTATATTAAATCTTTTTGGAAAAAATAAGATTATTTTTGTTAATGACTACTATAAATGTAATTAAAATTAAAGCAGTTTAATATGCACAATATAAGCTCAGTTTTTGTCGTACATGACTGATTATTTTCAATGACTGTATTTCCAGTAGATGTGGGCCTACCGCAATGATTTATTTATCGCAAGTAAAATATATTATATTTGTTATTGTACAGCAGCAAGATTACACGTTACAAAAAAACACACAAGTACTTAAAGTGCTCACACTCGACTTTGCAAGAGCCGTGTAAGGCGGACTCGTAATGTAAACACACCATAGAAGTGAACTCTAGATTGAAGCTGGATCTCAGCAATGCATTAGTAACTGCAAGTGTCGCCGACAGTCCACGCCCGCGGCGGCGCTTGGAGAGACCATACGGAACATCCTGCATGCGACGAAACGGAATACCGGACGAGCAGATTCATGTTCCTTGATTAAGATCTGCTGTGCTTTGCCCAAACAACGTTTTTGCGAATTAAGGTACTGGACTCAAAATACTCATGTGTTGCTTTCTGTCACAAGTGATCGCAAATGCTAAAATTTTCGCGTACTATGATGAAAGTATCTTGGCATGTGTACCAAGAAAATGGTACATCTTACACCACTGGTTAAGTCACCAACTGTGATTTACATACAATAGATACATACGACCAATTATGGCCATTTGAGATACTTCAAAATGGAGCAATTTAGAAAAAGTATTCTACGTCAGCAACCCATTTTGAAGCAAAATATTAAAAATTTAATTTGGCCAATCATTTACGCATTAATACGATGCTATTATGATATTGACGTAAGAAATGAAAGACTTTGGTCCCCTTATAGAAACCACTATAAAAGGTTTCGTTGCGGTAAGTAACTCTGAATCTGGAGTAATTGGTCGCTTTTTTGTATGAAGCGTTCCAAATAAAAGGAAGACATACAGAAGGCCCTCTTTACTTGATATTTCGGTGGGTTTTAGATAATTTAATTATGAAGCCAACATCAAGCGATATAATGTTACGAAGACTTCAGTCTTTTTGCTTCGTTCGTGAACTCAGAATTAAGACATCAAGAACCGAAGCGGGAGAAAGGAAAGGATGACAAGGAAAAATAAATGTTAATTCCAAGACGAAGAACAGCGTTAACTGCATAAATACATACACGCCTTTGGGAAATAAAGGAATTTAAATACTAAACGCAGTACAAAATATGTGTGTTATCATTTTCTTTGGGCTTCAGCTGGATTTACGTAGGTGCATAAAATCAAATACAAAGTCAACTATTGAGAAACCGAAACAAATACAATAAATTATTTTATAATAACTTGTATTAAGTGTTTAATTTTCGTCACTGACCCCAGGCAGCCTGCTTTTTAGTACAGAAGGCATGAGAATCACAATTTCTAAGATTCATAACGTAAATAAGTCTAATGTTAAGGGACGTGCTTTTAAATTGTATGTGAGATATTCCACCTTATATTTTACACCCACCACACAACAGCTTGATATTAAAATACAGATTGGAAATAGCTCTAATTTTATTTTATTTCAGAGTAACTGACCTCGTGTTAGGCGGTTTTGCTTTTGTGTGAGTCGTAGTCAAAGTATTGAGATATTACAGAGTTCATACTTTTAATACGACTAAAATTTTATGAGATTATTTTATCTAGTATTCTGGTGGTAAACATTACTTTTCTGCGTATGGCAGAAGAGTATGTTATTTTTGTCAAGAAAGAAGGATAAATTTCGACAAATATTATCCGTCAATTTCTTTATAAGTACACTTCTCTAAAGGCACTTACATAAATTTAGTCTAACAGCAACAACAATTTTTTTTTTTCCCACAAATTGACATTAATTAAAAATAATCTTTTGAACTAAAACAATCCGTCTACCGGGGCCACGGTGGCGTAGCTGCTAAAGCATTGGCCTCCCACCGAGACGAAGCGAGTTAGATTCCCAGCAGTGTCGCTTCTGGATTTTTTCAAGGGGGAATAGTGCCAGAAGATGCCGTTGGTTGGCGGGTTTTCTCGGGGATGTCCCGTTTCCTCCACTCTCACATTTCGGCGCCACTCCATTTCCACCTCGCATCACCCCCATCGGCTCTCAAAACCTCGTAGTTCAAAGCAGCCCAAATCTCTTCACTCCAAAACCCTTCTACTGTGAAAAACTATAGTGCTACGAGAAGAAAAAGATATGGAATTTTCAGAGATATATCCCATAAAAATATGTGTTACTTTTTGTTTTAGGCACACACACACATTCACACTCACACACACACGCACACACATATACATATATATATATATAAACACAGAGGTGACAGAAGTCATGGGAAAGCAATATGCAGATATACAGATAGCAGTAGTATCGCCTACAAAATGTATAAATGGGCAGTGCATTGGTTGGGCTTTCATATGTAGTCAAGTGATTCACGTGAAAAGGATTCTGACGTGAGTATGGCCACACGACGGGAATTAACAGACTTTGAACGCGGAATGGTAGTTGTTGCTAGACGAATGGGACATTCAATTTCGAAATGGTTAGGGAATTCTACATTCCGAGATCTACAATGTCAAGAGTGTGCCAAAAATTGCTAATTTCAGGCAAAACTTCGCACCATGGACAACACTGTGGCCAACCGCCTGCACTTAATGACCGAGACCAACGACGTGTGCGTAGAATGGTCAGTGTTAACAGACAAGCAACACTGCGTGAAATAACCGCAGGAATCAATGTGGGACGCACGACGGACGTGTCCGTTAGGACAGTGCGGCGAACTTTGGCTGAACTGGGCTATGCCAGCAGAAGACCGACTAGAGTGCCTTTACTAACAGCACGACATCGCCTGCAGCGCCTATCCTGGGCTCATGACCATATCGTTTGGGCCCTAGACGACTGGAAAACCGTGGCTGGGTCAGATGAGTCCTGATTTCAGTTGGTAAGAGCTGATGGTAGTGTTCNACCCTAGACGACTGGAAAACCGTGGCTGGGTCAGATGAGTCCTGATTTCAGTTGGTAAGAGCTGATGGTAGTGTTCGAGTGTGGCGCAGACCCCACGAAGCCATGGACTCAAGTTGTCAATAAGGAACTGTGAAAGCTGGTGGTGGCTCCATAATGGTGTGGGCTGTTTTGACATGAAATAAACTAGGTCCTCTGGTCCAAATCAACCGACCATTGACTGGAAAGGGTTATGTTCAGCTACTTGGAGACCACTTGCGGCCATTCATGGACTTCATGTACCCAAACAAAGACGAAATATTTATGGATGACAATGCGCCATATCACCGGGCCAAAACGGTTCACGTTTGGTTTGAAGAACATTCTGGACAATTCCAGCTAATGATTTGGCCATCAAGATCGCCCGACATGAAACCCATCGAACATTTATGGGACATAATCGAGAAGTCAGTTCGTGCACAAACACATGCACAGGCAACACTTTCGCAATTATGGATGTCTATAGATGCAGCATGGCTCAATATTTCTGCCGGGGACTTCGAACGAATTGTTGAGTCCATGCCATGTCGAGTTGCTGCACTTCGCCGGGCAAAAGGAGACCCGACACGATATTAGGAGGTATCCAATGATTTTTGTCGCCTCAGTATATAGTGCCCAATAATTGCACGGAAATACTCACTTTTTTATGAAATGTGATCAGGCGTTAGCTGGAAGGTCTGCCTGATTACACCTCCAAACAGAAATCCAGGACACGAGCCGTGTTTGCCAAAATACCTTGAGAAAGGCAAAAGCAGAAACTGCCTCCCCTGGCCTGTAAACGGGGCCCCACCATTTACACTACGCACTCTATATGGGACAGTTATTCTGTACTACGTACCGCGTGTGGGCAAGCGGGGCTCCTGCTCCCGGTCCAGTAGGTTCTGCAGGAGACAACTTCCAGAGCATAACCACAGTGCAGTCAGCGCCCAAAACTTTTGAAACTTCCAGGCGCTCAGAAGCCACTTCTGGCAGAATAAGTCCAAGCATGCTGAGTGCACCGGCCAAGTCCCAATAATTGACCATCCTCAGTATATTTAAGACAGTACCGTGCTTTAATTGGCTGTAGTTGAATGCGGCCCCGATATAGGACATACTAGTTATTATTTTATATTGGAATATCTTACAAAATGGAGGAGAAATGAGGCTTGGCATAATCAATTTTGATGGATATAACTGATGCTGTCAAAATATGAAGTAAGGTTTAAATNAGGAGAAATGAGGCTTGGCATAATCAATTTTGATGGATATAACTGATGCTGTCAAAATATGAAGTAAGGTTTAAATATGTTTCGGAATTTCGTAGATAAAAAATTTGGAGCTAAAATGTTTATATGGCCACCATTTTGTAAATATGTGTGTTTTACACATTAAAAAATTACCCGTTAAGAAAGTATGCTATACTGCTAATTGTTAGCCAAATTTGGTAGAAATCGGTTTTTTTTCATCTTAAAAAATGGCTGACCATTAACAACATCAACCTCTGAATTTGATGGCTACAAATTTTTTGTCATTATATAAAATTTGGTTAAAATCGGTTTAATGTTTTCCGAGATATGATTTATAGCTTTAAATATTAAATTGCCTCAANGAGGAGAAATGAGGCTTGGCATAATCAATTTTGATGGATATAACTGATGCTGTCAAAATATGAAGTAAGGTTTAAATTTGTTTCGCAATTTCGTAGATAAAAAATTTGGAGCTAAAATGTTTATATGGCCACCATTTTGTAAATATGTGTGTTTTACACATTAAAAAATTACCCGTTAAGAAAGTATGCTATACTGCTAATTGTTAGCCAAATTTGGTAGAAATCTGTTTTTTTTCGGAGATAACATAATTTTATCTACTCAAATAATTATATTTTACAAAATGGTCAACAAAAGAGATTTTGTGTAAACATTGATTGATGATATATATACAGTATTCAAACATAATTTAATTGGAACTAATTTTATTGTTTTGACGATATAATATAGAAAACTAAAATTGCTTTATGTCCGCCATTTTGAAAATAAGTGTCTGACATACTTAAAACATACGTTAACATTACCTACTGCATTACTACTTTTTTGCCATATTTTGTAGGAATCAGTTAATTTTTTCCCGAGATATGAAATAAAAATTGCATTTATTCGTGTAGCGCTATCTTACAAAATGAAGGACAAAAGAGGCTAGATGTAAAAATATTTTATGTTTGTTTTATGTTCTCCCAGTATGGAAAGTTAAGTGAGAATTGAGTATCTGTTTTCGAAGATATAGTATACTATGGGAAAATATCTAGATGGCCACCATTTTGAAAATAAGTGTCTCACATACTTGAAATAAATTTTTACATATCAGCTATGGCAAATACTACTTGACTGCCAAATTTTGTAGTAATCTGTCCATTGTTTCCCGAGAAATTACACAAAAGCTTCATTACTTCTGTTATCTTACAAAATAACAGGGAGAAGTGACAGTTTTTTGCTTATTTTATGCTTGTAATACAATCTGTCAAAGTACAAAATAAGGTTGAAATTTGGAAAAATTATATGCTACTTATACCAAATAAACCTAAAATATTTGTATGAATGTCCGTTTGAAAATAAGCGTCTAATAACATTTATTTACCCATTTTAACCTGGACTATCATAGTCTTATGTGCTAAATTTGGAGAAAATAGGTTCAGTAATTTTTAATGTATAACGTAAAAGCTTTATTTTTCATCTAAAGCTTTATTTTTCATCTTAAAAAATGGCTGACCATTAACAACATCAACCTCTGAATTTGATGGCTACAAATTTTTTGTCATTATATAAAATTTGGTTAAAATCGGTTTAATGTTTTCCGAGATATGATTTATAGCTTTAAATATTAAAATTGCCTCAGTTTTGAACATAATTGTCCTGTGTGGTTGGAAACGATAAAATTTGGCATCCTTACTTAGTACCAAATGTGTACACAGTTTGGTGAAATTCGGTTCACGCGTTAAGAATTCAAGGTGGTGGGGGAGGCAGACTCACAGACACACTTTCACACACAGATTACAGACATACAGACAGGAAATTTATCTCATTAGCCTTTCTTTCCTTCGGAAAGTATGGCTAAAGGCAATGCAATGCTATGATACTTTTTTGATGTAGAAATTGAAGTGGACAAGATTCAATACAACTACAGTGAAAATTAGGCTGTCTGCATCAGATTTGGCATTTATGAATTAAACAGTCTAAATGTAAAATGTAAGAAAACATTCAATGAACTGGAAGAATTTAATATAACATCAATGTTAAAGAAAGGGAAAACTTATATTTATGTATGTGACCTAAATTTTCTAACGCCATTGACTGTTCCTACTAAAATCAGTGCTGTTAATGACATGTAAATGAGATTGAGTCATTGAAAACTTATAACTATGCGTGTGATTTGTGTCACTGGAAATTGTGCCATTTTGTATGGTAACATTTTAATATAGGCACTCATTGGGAATGTATTATTACTGAAGTTTGCTTGGCACATCCATTGTTATCTACAACTACAGGGTGGTACCTTCAGCATTTAAAAACTGGGTACTTTAATACCAATTCATTGTAATTTTGCATTATTCCGAAATAAATGACAGCTACATGTGTTCCATCTGGATACAGTAAACTTACTATTGGAAACCGAATGTCTTGAAAATATATAAAACCACTATATTTTTGAGGTGGTTTTTTTGCTTCCTCAAGATTTTTGGTTATTGCACTTGGATCCTTTTCCCTGGGAAGTCCTCAACTATTATTTCGGCAAAAATTACAATTTACAGCGGCAATGTTAATAATTTCCGTTAAATATTTTTTGGTATTTTTGTTTTGTAATACAGATAGTTATGTATTTTTTATGACGTTTATTTAATTCTATTTTTAACAATGGTTAAAAATAACACCAACAAATTGTTAACTTAAAGTAAAAATATCCTTAAATAATTTTAAAAACCGGGGAGGGTGTTGAGCAGTGGCGTGTGGTGAAGTGTTGCAAGGTAAGCTGGTGCTTGATCACAACTGTACACACTCGGCGCACGCAGCAGGAACCAGTAACCACAGAGTGGGGCCTTGCGATAAAGAGCGTACTGCGACCACTCACGAGAGAGCTGCGAAGCACCCATTACATACGCCCTGTGACGTCAACTGCACTACCACGTTTAAGTGGCTGATGTGCAAACTAGCAAACAATTAGGTATAGCACAGAGCAAAACACAGCTTACCTTGCAACAGTTCACCACACGCCGCTGGTGTTGAGGCCTCTCTAAATAACAGCTCCGTAAATGCTTATGGTAAAATTATTCCAGCTGGCGTTTAGATAGCGCGTCTTTGAAACTACACCAAATTGCTTAAACTTTGGGTAGCAAAATCTAAACATATCTAGTAATACGAGTGCATAACACAGAGTTGCATCATTTGAAAGCAGACAACATATTAANTAATAATTTCCGTTAAATATTTTTTGGTATTTTTGTTTTGTAATACAGATAGTTATGTATTTTTTATGACGTTTATTAAATTCTATTTTTAACAATGGTTAAAAATAACACCAACAAATTGTAAACTTAAAGTAAAAATATCATTAAATAATTTTTAAAACCGGGGAGGTTGTTGAGCAGTGGCGTGTGGTGAAGTGTTGCAAGGTAAGCTGGTGCTTGATCACAACTGTACACACTCGGCGCACGCAGCAGGAACCAGTAACCACAGAGTGGGGCCTTGCGATAAAGAGCGTACTGCGACCACTCACGGGAGAGCTGCGAAGCACACATTACATACGCCCTGTGACGTCAACTGCACTACCACGTTTAAGTGGCTGATGTGAAAACTAGCAAACAATTAGGTATAGCACAGAGCAAAACACAGCTTACCTTGCAACAGTTCACCACACGCCGCTGGTGTTGAGGCCTCTCTAAATAACAGCTCCGTAAATGCTTATGGTACAATTATTCCAGCTGGCGTTTAGATAGCGCGTCTTTGAAACTACATCAAATTGCTTAAACTTTGGGTAGCAAAATCTAAACATATCTAGTAATACGAGTGCATAACACAGAGTTGCATCATTTGAAAGCAGACAACATATTATAAGTGATTTGTACTTAAAGCTAGGTAAGCTACGATAGAGCAGCAATATTTAAACAGAAAAATAACTTTCTCGGAAATTTTTTTTAGCTATAGTCTATTCGCGGTTTCTTCTAACTTTTTGAATCAAAACTTGGAAAAATCACCACATGTATGACATTTTTGGTTGTTTCCTAAATATGTTGTGTGTGACACGTTAAAATAAAAATGCCATACTTGTGTTTAATAAAAGCATTACTTATATTTCATCTATAAATTATAACATTTTATTTTTAATTTATTGGAATAAAAACATGAAGACAATCTGTGTGTCGGCAATTCCTAGTAACAAATAGTTCTTATGCAAAATATTATTACACTTTTTGCACATGAATGCGGTGCACTCTTCCTTTAGTGTAATTTTCTACACTCAGTTGAGCTTTGCTCGTATGAGGCGGAGGAATATCCTTGAAATAAAACTTGAGCAGGGCTTCAGAAAATTTGGAAGTAACAGTGAATTAAGTATATCAAATTACACATAAAAATTTTGTGTTACAGTCTGTTCTTGGTTATAAATTTATTTTATTTTAAAATTTCAATGCAAATTATCATTTCTGTGACCGATGTTCGAAATAAATTTGTACTTTAAAATTCTTCTTTTTCATACGTATGTGTATTCAAACAAATACACATAGTCTCGGTACATGTACTTACTCTCGGTTCATATACTTATTTGTTATGCAATTATTCGTTACACAATTGCACATTACACTTTCATTACTCCTTATTACATTTATTCCTAATTACATAAAATCTTGCCTTCGATGGGTCTCGAACCAAGGAGAAAAATTTCCCATGTTAAAGGATGCCAGAAAATGGTGTCCCTCTCTCCAGACCCCGTTTACAGGTTAATCAAATGGCACTCCGGCTGCTGATGATCCTTAGCATGCAAGAACGACATCCCTACCCGTACTAAAATTCTAACATTATAATTAAAAATGTGCTTCATATATAGGCTAGTAAGCTATGCGCAAATTAAGGAGAATAAATACTAAAAATATTTAAATTTTTCAAGTTATTTCTAGAATAAACTTACCTGCAGAAATAAGGTTTTGGTAGCCACGCAATAACAGAAAATAAAATCTCAAATTCGACACTCGAGGATAAAATTTTTTTTCATAATTTGTTTAGCTCTTTTGAAAATGACAAAGCAGTCACTTATTACGTATACATCTAACAACTATGATAATTGTAGGGCTTACTTTTTCTGAAAATATTTTGTTTCTTATCGCAGCAATTTTAATTCATTATTGCACGTTTGCAATGATAAACAACATTTTAATTTATGGCATGTGCAATAATTAGTTAGATTGTTCAGTGACATGATTAATCATGTCACAAGTATATCACAAGAAGTTCAGGGCTTAAGGATCATATTTTACATAATAGTGTTTCCTGTGTGAATGTACTAGATTTCCTTCATATTCTTCCAGGCATCTCAAATGAAAAAAATTACTATTTATATATTACTCATATATCATTATTCCACCAATGTTTCTGTTTTTAATCTTTACTAAATTGCATATTCGAAATCATCCATGAAAAAATTTAAATATTTTAACAATAAAATGGTTCCAAGGAACATATATTTGTCAGTGCGTGTAATACTGGCTAAAGTGTCAAAAAGTGCACGTGAGGAATATTAAAAGTGCAATCATAAAACGAAACTTGCAGTTCGCAATTATCAAGTGAATGTAGTGCCTGCCACCGGAAGAATCTGCTAAACTCTCGTAGCTCTACTCGCGGCACAAAAAGAGAGCGCAGAGCATGGAAGCTTTTCTCAAATTTGGTGACCACATGCACGGTACTGATAGTTGCTCCTTTACATGTCCGGCGGCCGCTAACCCGTGTTGGTGACGTACGACTCACCCCCCCCCCCCTCCGCTCGCCGGCACTTCGTCGCGCGTCCATACGCTAGTGTAAGTGCAGTAGGCTGTTGAGGCCAGCCCGGCTAGACCGGACCGAACAGCGGAAAGCTCGGCCAGGGAGTGTGGTCCATTTTCGTGATTGGAGGGGGTGGGGTGGAGGACGAGAGAGACAGAGAAACGGACTGGTAGGAGGTCACTGATGGTCGCTCTTAGTCAGGGGCGGTTGATTAGTGTCGGAGCGACCGCTGCACTAACGTGATAATTAGTACGGCCAGCCAGGACTCACACCCACAACCCCCTCCAGCAACCACCCCCTTCAGGTTCAAATCGGAGCGTGCAATTAGTACGTCTGTCACGTTCGCGCGTCTGTNGGAAAATGGCTTAACATTTATCGTGGTCGATATGACGAACGAGAAGCACCATAGCTGACGAAGTGGCGTATTTATATATCTACTGCGTTGCTTGGTATACAAAACATGTCTTGGGCTTCCATTGCAATTTCCAGTACCTGCGAGCTGGACAACGGCTGTAAGCGACGTGACTGGCACTTAATTCTCTTTGTATGAATATGATTTGCACGCCTCCAAGTACTAGTGGTTTTTCCATTTTATAGTTTCATTTGTTGTTTGTAATTATTTTTATGCGCTTAGGTTGTTTTCTGTTGATTTTTTTCTTATATTTGCATTTAATTATTTTAGATCTNTTGTAATTATTTTTATGCGCTTAGGTTGTTTTCTGTTGATTTTTTTCTTATATTTGCATTTAATTATTTTAGATCTGCTGTCTCTTGGCTTCAGTTTGTGCTACGAATTATATGAAACAGACGATGAATCAGAAAACGCATACTATTTTGATCGCAATCTCCCTTTCACGCAACAGTGCGAATTCACAAAATGCAAAAATGCATCTTCTCGTTCCTGACCCCGCGGCAGATGCTCCAATCACTTGGCGAACAATGAGGACTGTAAGTCGCAGTACTCTGATGGTGAGCCACATTATGACAATCGCCAAAGAAAACTGCCTGCNCGAACAATGAGGACTGTAAGTCGCAGTACTCTGATGGTGAGCCACATTATGACAATCGCCAAAGAAAACTGCCTGCATTCTTCACGCAGACTGCAACTGTAAACCAGCCTGTATCCAGCAAAATAATACGAGAAATTTTCCTTCTGACAATCAGATATGTTTGTGTTTCGTTGGGACAAGTTAACAAATAAGAATTTAGTTCCATTACCAAACTGCAGTGGCAACTCTCTGTGCGGCCTGGGTTCGTGAAAGTAAAGACTCTGCNCAAGAATTTAGTTCCATTACCAAACTGCAGTGGCAACTCTCTGTGCGGCCTGGGTTCGTGAAAGTAAAGACTCTGCTGAAAATCGTTTTGCATTTTTACAAGAAAAATGTTCGAAATGCCTGTTGTCAAAAATATTTTTGTTTCCAGGGGGCGGGGTGGCTGAGCGATTAGCCTGCTTACATCCCACCATAGTGAACCGGGCTCAATCCCCGGCCGGGCCACGCCCCGAACTTTTGCATTTGTGGAATCGTGCCGGACGATGCCACTGGTCGACGGGTTTTCTTGGGGATCTTCCGTTTCCCCTGCCCTTTTATTCCGGCGTTAGTCCATACACACCTCAATTACCCTCACTGAAAAGAGCCGCCCAAATATCTTCACTCACTTCGCTCACTCGCTTTTGTAGGGACTCTAAAATTATTTAGTTATAAAAACAGTATATTTATTTGTAATGACACGAATGAGAAGATTGATGTTAACGAGAAGTGTAAATGAAACTATTTTTGTTCTCTCGAACACTGTGGTAAATAAGTAAGAGAGAATTAACAAAATATGGTAAACTGGGACTAGTTGACATTTTTTAATAAAATATTTGTGTAACTCTTCTGTTTTGTTNGAATTAACAAAATATGGTAAACTGGGACTAGTTGACATTTTTTAATAAAATATTTGTGTAACTCTTCTGTTTTGTTCATATAAATTACATCTATGCCATTTCAGAAATAAATATTTTCACAAATAATTTATATGTTGATGTTCTGAAGTTTCAAGTATGATAGTATTTTCTTTCGTAATAATGACGTTACCTACTGCATGACCTATTCAGGGGCAAGCTGGCACACACGTAGGGGCATGTTGGCACACATTACAAAATTAAGTTTTTAATCGTTATTTTGTCTCAAATAGCCAAGTTTTTTTAATTATAAACAAAGTTATAATATTTCAAAACATGGCAGTGGCTTTTGTACATACTGATATTTTATCAGTATGTAGTAATGCTTCAGTTCTTGAAGTTGTATTGCAACAGAAACCTTAAATTTTTTCACATTTACTGTAATGAAATGGCAAATCTTTCAAAATGCAGTGTCTTGTTTAACCATGTTTAAGTACTACAATGTGTTGTATTCAAGTTCATACCTGCCCTTATTGTATATTTGCTTCGAAATTAATAAGAAAATATATTTTAATTACAATTTATTTATTGGGTGTTTTCATCAATCTACTGAAGAATACAACTTAACTTATATTATATAGACAATGCAACTTAAATCAACAGTTTAACTGGTTGGCATAATTCAAGCACATATCTTTCTCCTCAAGGTGTGCATCTTTATTTCATTTAAACAAACAGCACCAAGTAAACATATTTGGCAAGTGTTTTCTACACATTATCGTAATGAATAAAATTATATTTATTCCCTCGCATTTCCACGCCATAACTTTACATAAATATGTAATAAAATTTTACTGAACAACAACATATTTTGTTTTGGACGGTACAAAATCCTATGGTAGCAGAGGCCGCGATGGTGTAATGGTCAGATATCTTGCCTTCCACCTATGCGAACCAGGTTCGATTCCCGGCCGTTAGACTNGGGCCGCGATGGTGTAATGGTCAGATATCTTGCCTTCCACCTATGCGAACCAGGTTCGATTCCCGGCCGTTAGACTATGCTAATCTGCACAATTGAAATGGATAAGTAATTTATATTGAAAATGGCAATGATAAAAAAATTGTTGATTGCTACGAAACCAAACTTCGTACGCTGAGAGGTAACTAATACTGCGATAGCCGGGGCTGACATAGGAGCCGAGAGATTCGAGCGGCTCTGGACATAGAGGTCTTGAGAGACGATGAGGGTGAAGTGAGGTGAGAATGGAGCAGCGCGAGAATGCAAGGGCGGGGGAAACGGGAGATCCCCAAGAAAAACCCACCAACCAGCGNAGGGCGGGGGAAACGGGAGATCCCCAAGAAAAACCCACCAACCAGCGGCATCGTTCGGCACACGCGAATATTTGGGAGCGACCCCGCCGGGAATCGAACGCGGTGCGCCTTGGTGGGAGGCGAGTAGTCTAACCACTGCCTAAATTTTCAAATAGAAACGTATTAGAAAATGATTCAAAAGTTAGCAGCTAAATACTAGCAAAGAATACGTGGCTGCGTGCCGTATCAAGGATTGGGGAGCGTAATCTAGGCCCCCCCTTTGTGCGGCGCGGGAGTGCGGTCCGCAGGACACGACGGGAACCCCCCTCCTGCCTTGTGAATGGCCACTCTGCCGTTCGTAATGACCAACCAGCGGGGGAGCTGCGCGCACCTTGATAAGGGGGAGGCGGCGCCGCTTGATTACGCCGACACAAAGTGGGCGGCCGCTGGCCCGCGCGACCACATCATCGCGGGCTGTCGCAGGCACCTGACCTGACCGGGGCGCAAGATACATGTCGGCCTCTCACATCTCGTCTTCATCCGTCACACTTCACGGCGCTCCGTGCCACATGACGCGTTAAAGTCCTCGGTCGAATGATGTATCCTCCACGTCGCCGATCACACTGGTCAACACGATTTTTGTGACTCGGTTTTCCCTATGTGTAGAGCCGCGGGTATTTCGCGAATTCATTCATAGGCGAGGTAGACTCCAAACATTTTTTCATTTCTCCTACTGTTGTGATTAGACGACAGTTATTTAGACATGCCCCATTTAACTGCGAGCCAGTAATACGCACGAAGTAGTAGTGTTAGTGGGTGTTTAATAGTCCTGTACAGAGGCCTCACTTGATTACGGCAACCAATAAGCAAACGATAATGTCTCAAGTGTAGAGATGACTATCTAGCCTAGCGTGCTGTTAACTCAATCCGCGAAATACTCGGGGCCCTACATATGTGTTACTGGTTCCTTTTACCCTAAAATTAAAGGAAATNCACTTAATTACGGCAACCAATAAGCAAACGATAATGTCTCAAGTGTAGAGATGACTATCTAGCCTAGCGTGCTGTTAACTCAATCCGCGAAATACTCGGGGCCCTACATATGTGTTACTGGTTCCTTTTACCCTAAAATTAAAGGAAATCAATGGTAAAATGGTCCTGATTTGCTTTAGCGGTCAGGTTATGGATTTGTTTAGGTTTTTTTTTTTTTTTAAGGTTTTTTACCGAAAGTTTGCTTCGTACAACCAATACATATTCTTTCCGGCCTAGGATGCACGAGGGAGTTCCCCGATACTAGAAAAGGCTTGGAAGAACCGCCGTGAAGCGAAAAATATATTTTTATAGCCTTCTTTTGCAATAAAAATGGCTGCGCTTTTGTTTTGTGTATTTTCTGTAAAGCAACGACTTTTACGCTATCTCTAAATGCGAATGGATGGGTTAAATACGTTTTAATTGACAACTACTATGTATTTTAACTAGGGGATATTGGCAGACTTAAATAAATGGACCAGACTAGTATTTTTCATTTACGACCAAATATTATTGGTCGTAAATAATTGAACGGTTCAGACAGCAAGTAGACTTAACTCAATATTTTTATCACTGGTAAAATAAAAAAAACAATTCAGTCATTGTATAACAATTTATTTCTTCTTAAATAGGCAATCACGTTTTTTTTTTCGGGACGCATTCAAATCGATTTTATGTGGATAGATTACCAATAGTTAAATTTATGTGTTAATTATAACTATAAGCAGGGATAGGAAAATTTCGTGAGTTCAATGACCTGCTGGCTAGACTTCACAGTCCTGTGTACACTTGAGGCGTTTGTTCATTGGCTGCTGCCTCAGAGAGTAGCCAGTGNTGCTGGCTAGACTTCACAGTCCTGTGTACACTTGAGGCGTTTGTTCATTGGCTGCTGCCTCAGAGAGTAGCCAGTGATACTCCACATATGGCAGTATGGTATTCGCTACTTGTTTCCTTGCAAGTGTGCTATTGGCTCATAGTCTTCCAGGGCGTGACTAATGAATTGTGATAAAATNTTCGCTACTTGTTTCCTTGCAAGTGTGCTATTGGCTCATAGTCTTCCAGGGCGTGACTAATGAATTGTGATAAAATTGCGAAGGTGACTTCAGTGTAAACGTGTTGAACGTCTCTCTTGTCCTGAAATTAACTCTCGAAATTTTCGTATCGCTAACTATAAGGTAAACTGAGCACTTTTGAAAGCCCTGCTTGAGATCTACATGCATGCACATATTGTTTAGTCTTCAGCCATAGAGTACGTAAAATTAACATTGTTGTGGGCCTGATCACTATTCGTGGCTCGGTATAAGGAAACTGTGAAAGTATTAGAACAGAAAATATTTCACAAATTTGCTTATTCTTGCGTTTATGTGAATAAAATAAANAGGAAACTGTGAAAGTATTAGAACAGAAAATATTTCACAAATTTGCTTATTCTTGCGTTTATGTGAATAAAATAAATAAGAGAAATAATTTTATTATTCACAAATGTTTTCATAACACTTTATATTCAACTTTGAAATATGAAACAACTTCCNCAAGAGAAATAATTTTATTATTCACAAATGTTTTCATAACACTTTATATTCAACTTTGAAATATGTAACAACTTCCCCCACCGTCGTTGCCAATTTTACTGGGCGAATGGCGGTCTGTATGCCCGTTAAGAGGAATGGGAGCTAGAATGCTGGTTTCTCCGCAACCATCAATACTCACAAATACAGCATGAATTTTAAATTAATTCACCATAAAATCTAATAAAGCTATCTGTATAGTTCAAATTNACAAATACAGCATGAATTTTAAATTAATTCACCATAAAATCTAATAAAGCTATCTGTATAGTTCAAATTGCATTTTGAAGACGATAGTTCAGTTTTATCCACTGCAAAATATTATTATATAAATGCAATTATTTCAAAGTAATTAAAAAAATATATTTTAAAAATCGTTTAGNTTGCATTTTGAAGACGATAGTTCAGTTTTATCCACTGCAAAATATTATTATATAAATGCAATTATTTCAAAGTAATTTAAAAAAATATATTTAAAAAATCGTTTAAAATCCGCTAATTTTCTATGAAGTTCGTCGATATTTGTTCTCGTAAACAAAATTCCTGGAGTGATTTTATTTCTAAGAAAAAGAGTGAATATTTGCCTATGGTTTTTCATGATCTCATAAGAAATTATAAATAAAAATTCCGGGCAAAAAATATTATCGTTAGTAGTGTTTTTTAAACAAATTTTTATATTTGACCATATAATACAGAGCTGAAGACTTGTGAGGACGAAATTTTGAATATCCGTAGATATTCTCTCCAATTTTAATATGGTTTTGGTTTATGTAGATAGGACGAATAGGTTTCGTGTGCACGGCACTTTCTCCTCTTGGTCTCTTCGGGCCATTCACTTTTCTTACTTGCCGTAACTCGGTATTCTAACGGTTTTCTCTTTAAAAACCTGTCCTCGCCGATCAAGAATACTCCGACTTACACTTGTTAAAGCCTTTACCTGAGTACCCTTTTATGGGTCATCAGAATTTCGCCGATTCCATTTGTCGAAATCCTACAGTCTTCTACCAATTTTGGTGGCGAAATCACTCCACATCCTCTATAGTTGTTTGTTGTCCATTATATTTCTTGCTTCCAAGTGAATGCCCAGCTCTTCAGTTTCCTCTCTGAATGTTTCCCTCAGATCTTCTGTTTTCAAGCACATCGCTAACACGTGCTGTGCGGTGTCATCAACACCNCCTCTCTGAATGTTTCCCTCAGATCTTCTGTTTTCAAGCACATCGCTAACACGTGCTGTGCGGTGTCATCAACACCGCAGACCTCAAAAAGCGGAGATCTCACAAGCCGCAGGCTGTGTAACTTTGCCTTAAAGTTGCCGTGTCCAGTGATTAGCTGCATACTATAAAAATTAGTACTTAGCCATTTGCAGTTAAGCCTCGTTCTAATATCAGAAAGGAGCTCATGCGTCTGCCTTCCTTTAGTGGAATTAGACCATCTTGTTTGCCATTCCAAGATTATATCATCGTACACTTCCTCCTTGCCTTCTTTCAACAGCCTGCCAGCTCGCGATCTCTCCGCCACAAGACCCCTGTATCCGACCAGCAGGTCCGCAGGCAACACCCCAACGATAACCGGGAGAGACTCGTTGGGTAGTCTTATATGCCCTTGTAACAGTCAGCAGAGCAGCCCTCTGTGCAGTAATTAGTTTTCTCTTGCGCCACGAAAGGTCAGCTCGGTGGTGCCACATTACCGCTCCATAAGATATTATGGCCTCAAATACCGCTTTATATATGGTGCGCATGGTCCCATAATTTAGGCCCCANCTACCGCTCCATAAGATATTATGGCCTCAAATACCGCTTTATATATGGTGCGCATGGTCCCATAATTTAGGCCCCAACTGGTGTTGCCGATCCTTCTCAGTTTTTGGAACACCACTACGGCCTTCCGTGACACATACTCCACATGTCTTAGAAAACTCATCTTATCATTCATGATGACTCCCATATATTTAAACTCCTGTACATACTTGATCGGGCGTCCCTCGAAGTGCACAGCCAGGCATCTTTGCAACTTCCCTTTTACTAACATTATTTTGGTTTTTTCCACATAGAACTGTAATTTCACTTCCTTGGACCATTCCTAGGTCTTCTCCATTATTATGGTTGCTTTTGGCTCTAGTTCTTTTCGTGAGTTTCCTGTCACAAGCACCAAGCCATCGTCTGCATAACCAAAAACTGTGCACCCGAAGGGGAGTTCCATCTCTAAGAAACCACCAAAGAGAATGTTCCATAGGATCGGTTCTAGGACCGNATGGTTTTTCATGATCTCATAAGAAATTATAAATAAAAATTCCGGGCAAAAAATATTATCGTTAGTAGTGTTTTTTGAACAAATTTTTATATTTGACCATATAATACAGAGCTGAAGACTTGTGAGGACGAAATTTTGATAATCCGTAGATATTATCTCCAATTTTAATATGGTTTTGGTTTATGTAGATAGGACGAATAGGTTTCGTGTGCACGGCACTTTCTCCTCTTGGTTTCTTTGGCCATTCACTTTTCTTACTTGCCGTAACTCGGTATTCTAACGGTTTTCTCTTTAAAAACCTGTCCTCGCCGATCAAGAATACTCCGACTTACACTTGTTAAAGCCTTTACCTGAGTACCCTTTTATGGGTCATCAGAATTTCGCCGATTCCATTTGTCGAAATCCTACAGTCTTCTACCAATTTTGGTGGCGAAATCACTCCACATCCTCTATAGTTGTTTGTTGTCCATTATATTTCTTGCTTCCAAGTGAATGCCCAGCTCTTCAGTTTCCTCTCTGAATGTTTCCCTCAGATCTTCTGTTTTCAAGCACATCGCTAACACGTGCTGTGCGGTGTCATCAACACCACAGACCTCAAAAAGCGGAGATCTCACAAGCCGCAGGCTGTGTAACTTTGCCTTAAAGTTGCAGTGTCCAGTGATTAGCTGCATACTATAAGAATTAGTACTTAGCCATTTGCAGTTAAGCCTCGTTCTAATATCCGAAAGGAGCTCATACGTCTGCCTTCCTTTAGTGGAATTAGACCATCTTGTTTGCCATTCCAAGATTATATCATCGTACACTTCCTCCTTGCCTTCTTTCAACAGCCTGCCAGCTCGCGATCTCTCCGCCACAAGACCCCTGTATCCGACCAACAGGTCCGCAGGCAACACCCCAACGATAACCGGGAGAGACTCGTTGGGTACAGTCTTATATGCCCTTGTAACAGTCAGCAGAGCAGCCCTCTGTGCAGTAATTAGTTTTCTCTTGTGCCACGAAAGGTCAGCTCGGTGGTGCCACACTACCGCTCCATAAGATATTATGGCCTCAAATACCGCTTTATATATGGTGCGCATGGTCCCATAATTTAGGCCCCAACTGGTGTTGCCGATCCTTCTCAGTTTTTGGAACACCACTACGGCCTTCCGTGACACATACTCCACATGTCTTAGAAAACTCATCTTATCATTCATGATGACTCCCATATATTTAAACTCCTGTACATACTTGATCGGGCGTCCCCCGAAGTGCACAGCCAGGCATCTTTGCAACTTCCCTTTTACTAACATTATTTTGGTCTTTTCCACATAGAACTGTAATTTAACTTCCTTGGACCATTCCTAGGTCTTCTCCATTATTATGGTTGCTTTTGGCTCTAGTTCTTTTCGTGAGTTTCCTGTCACAAGCACCAAGCCATCGTCTGCATAACCAAAAACTGTGCACCCGAAGGGGAGTTCCATCTCTAAGAAACCACCAAAGAGAATGTTCCATAGGATCGGTTCTAGGACCGAACCCTGGGGACATCCCTTGGTCAGCCTCTTCTTAACTTGCATGTTCTTATTAGAGTAAATACTCAATCTGTTTGCAAAGAAGTCCTGGATGACCTTGTAAATGTTCGCAGGACCTTTCTTCATTTTCAATCTATGCATCACTTCCGGCCACCAGGCATTGTCAAACGCTCCGGAGATGTCGAGGAAGATAGTCATTATGTATTTCTGCGGGGATTCTCTTATATTCTTCATGACATCAGCAAGCGCGAATTCTGTCCCCATTCCTCTTCTGAACCCATACTGGGATTCGTTCAGCATTCCTTCAACTTATAATCCCATCGTAAGTCTTCGATTTATTAGCTTTTCATAGACTTTGCCTAGCGCCGGAAGCAATGTCAACAGCCTGTATGATTTAGGGTCATCCCGGTCCTTCTTGTTATCTTTGCACAGAATTCTCAACAAGCCCATTTTCCAGGGGGAGGGAAACACTCCGGTTTGGAGACAGTAATTTACAATGTCTAGCAGAATGTTCTTTATCCGCGAGTAGCACCTTTACAGGATCTCCGTAGTTATTCTGTCGATTCCAGGGGCCTTACCGTTCTTCATCTTGTACATAATCGCAGTAAGCTCTTCCATACTGAAATCAGGAGCATCTTGCTCTTCAGGCGGTTCAGCCATAGACTGTCTCTAAGCGGAGTGCGCCTCCCCCTCGTCATCCAGAGAGTCATCAGGAAGAAGCGAATGGAGCAGAGCCTCCATAGATTTCCTCAGATCCAGGATCAGGTTACCATGTATCTTTATACATGGAGGTGGCACCGTCCTCTTCAACTTGTTCGCTGCAAGTTTGTAGACCAAGCCGAACGGGTCCTCGTTTCCCAATTTCTTGACAAAATCTTCCCATAATTTTGTCTTTTTTTTTTCTGACCCTACCGAAGTAAGCCTGCTTCTTGGTCTTATAAATGCTTGAGAACTGCTTCCTTTCCTCTCCCCTCAGTCTCTGGAGACGTCTTCTATCCCGCCTGAGAGCCTTACGATCTCGTTCGAATTCTTCATCCCACCAGGACAGGTTTGGGAGACCCTTAGTGGTTTTACGCAGGTTCTCTTCACACGTCTCCTGGATGATCCGAGTCAATTGCTCGACTTGGTCATCCAGGGTTCCCATGACTTTGTATGAGCTAAGCTTATCCAGCAGAGCTTGGTCAAAGGCTGGCCAATCCGCCATATTATGTATAAAACGAACCTCTTTGTCCACTAGTTCAGGTTCACGATAACCACCTCCGTGTATCTCGAACGTGATCAGCCTGTGATCGCTCGAGCTTTCTTTCATAACAGTCCAGTGCCTTATATTGTTGTATGCCTTTATGTTTGCTACAGTGATTTCCAAGTACGATTCTGTTTCGTGGGCCTGCAAAACGAATGTTGGGATCTCATCTTCCAGATTCGCCACATCCAGATCATTTGTGAGAATGAATTGGCTTACCATCTCCCCCGCCTCATCAGTGACAGGGGAGTGCCATAATTCAGATTTACCGTTAACATCCGCTACTATAATGAGCAGTTTCTCCCTTAACATATTCACTATAATCTCCCATATATCTGTGTGTGCCTGTTTGTCATCCCCGAACTGAAAGTACGACGAAACCAACCAGCATTCAGTTGTACCTTTGATGACCTGTACTATACATGTGTGGTGCGGATAAGATACACTCAACATCATGGTAATGTTCATATCCTTGTTGGCTCCCAGCACCCCAGCCCGGGGGGACACACCGCAAGTGAACACCTCGCCCCGCAGGCCCACAACCTTATCAAAAGGCACGTAGGGCTCTTGAAACAAGACAATGTCAAGCTTCTGCTCCACCACGATCCTATTCAGAACAGCTGCCACTGCCACTGACCGCTGCATATTTAACTGCTTAACTTTAATGGTGTTACACACCATAATTCTGGTACTCCGGACAATATCTTGAGTCGATACGATGTTCATGTGCTTGACCCTTTTTCCGACAGTTTGCGCAGGTATCCTTGTGTGCACTGTCTGCCTTCTTCGGGCAATTACCAAACTCGTGGCATGTTTCGCTGCACTTCGAACACGTGGATTCTCGCTCCCTACATTTTCCAGCTATGTGCCCCCACTGTTGACACTTATAGCAGCGCGAGAGCGAGATATAATCCCGCACTCGGTAGCTTTCGTAACCGACATATATTCTGTCTTTATCCATTAGTGCACTTCGTACACTTGGGTCGCACTGGAGCACCACATTGACTCTGTCTGCCTCCCTACGACCAGTTCTGTGGCTTATAGAAACCACTTTCTTAAAGGACTCAAGTGTGTGTCCTCCACATTTGCCATAATGGAAATTCTGCCTGAATATAGTTTCAGGCAGATCTGTGGTATCCTCACCACGTGGTACATCATAGACATCCACTTTGGGGTAGCGTATCCTTGGCGCCTCCAATTTCAAACCCAACGAATGGATTTTAGCCGCATTATTAATGCTCTGGAGTGTCTTCTCATCTCCTGATTTNTGGAGCACCACATTGACTATGTCTGCCTCCCTACGACCAGTTCTGTGGCTTATAGAAACCACTTTCTTAAAGGACTCTAGTGTGTGTCCTCCACATTTGCCATAATGGAAATTCTGCCTGAATATATTTCAGGCAGATCTGTGGTATCCTCACCACGTGGTACATCATAGACATCCACTTTGGGGTAGCGTATCCTTGGCGCCTCCAATTTCAAACCCAACGAATGGATTTTAGCCGCATTATTAATGCTCTGGAGTGTCTTCTCATCTCCTGATTTCACTAAGACCCCTCCACCTCTTATGCCTCTAATGTTCTGTATTTGTAGGCATTCTTCTCTGGGATCAAATCCCTTCTTGTGTATTTCTCTAGTTTCAGTACTTGTATTGCCTTCGACTTCTGGGTAAACCAGAACAATTATATTTGCCGGTTTAGGTTTGTACTCCACACCGGCAGCTTGTCCATAACTTTTTATTACTGGCACTTCAGATTCAAGAGGCTTTGGGATTTCAGGTCTAGATCCACTAAGTTCTGCTTGTTGGAGTCTTCCTAATATCTGACTGCTCTGTATCAGAACTCCATCGATATTGCCTTGTATCTGGCTGAGCTTAGGAACCAACCAGTTCGCCTGTGTCGAGTTGATTTTGGAGCTAGTGTTGCCGAGTCTACAAAGTTTCTGGAAGACCACCGCCGACTTCTGTGACACGTATTCTTCATGCTTTAGAAAGCTCATTCGGTCATCCATAATGTCTCCAAGATACCTGAAGTCCTGCACATATTTTATTGGGACACCCCCAAAGCGTACAGTCGGGCATCTCTGTAGTTTGCCTTTCACAAGCATGATCTTAGTCTTGTCCGTAGAGATGCTGAGCTTGACATCTCTAGACCATTTCCAAGTATTTTCCATAAAAACATTCGCCTTCGATTCTANTCCGTAGAGATGCTGAGCTTGACATCTCTAGACCATTTCCAAGTATTTTCCATAAAAACATTCGCCTTCGATTCTACCTCCTTCCTGGAGTCTCCTGGCACAAGAATCAGTCCATCATCTGCATACCCGAAGACTGCACACTCCGGGGGAAGNGCTCCTTCCTGGAGTCTCCTGGCACAAGAATCAGTCCATCATCTGCATACCCGAAGACTGCACACTCCGGGGGAAGTCCCAACTCAAGAAACCCATCAAAGAGGATGTTCCATAAGCTCGGTCCGAGGACCGACCCCTGGAAGCACCCCTTCATCAGTTTCTTCTTAACCTGTGTATTTTCATTGGAGTAAATGCTCCATCGATTTATAAAGAAATCCTGAATAATCCTGTAGATGTTCGCTGGACACCTCTTGGTTTTAAGTCTGTCCATCACCTTCGGCCACCAGGCATTGTCAAATGCACCAGATATATCAAGGAAGATCGCCATGATGTATTTCCTCGGTGACTCTCTGATCTTGCTCATAACATCATGAAGAGCGAAATCCGTACCCATTCCACAACGAATCACTTCACATGCCATAATAAATTCTGGAGAGTCCGGCAAACAGGNAGAGCGAAATCCGTACCCATTCCACAACGAATCACTTCACATGCCATAATAAATTCTGGAGAGTCCGGCAAACAGGTATCTTTGGTATGCCGGACAGTCTCTTGAGTCCACCCGGTGCTCATGTGCTTGACCCTTCTTTAGACAATTTGCACAGATGTCTTTGTAGTTTCTATTATTCTTGTTCGGACAGTTGGCGAATTCATGGTCGGCTTTCTGCACCTTGAGCAGGTTGACTCTTTATCTCTACACTTGGCCGCTATATGGCCCCACTGCTGGCACTTATAACAGCGCGAGAGCGNAGAGCGAAATCCGTACCCATTCCACAACGAATCACTTCACATGCCATAATAAATTCTGGAGAGTCCGGCAAACAGGGCTCTTTGGTATGCCGGACAGTCTCTTGAGTCCACCCGGTGCTCATGTGCTTGGCCCTTCTTTAGACAATTTGCACAGATGTCTTTGTTGTTTCTATTATTCTTGTTCGGACAGTTGGCGAATTCATGGCCGGCTTTCTGCACCTTCAGCAGGTTGACTCTTTATCTCTACACTTGGCCGCTATATGGCCCCACTGCTGGCACTTATAACAGCGCGAGAGCGAGATGTAATCTCGCACTCGGCTACTGTCATAGCCTACATATATTCTGCCTTTTTCTATTAAGGCATTCCGTATAGAAGGGTCACACTGGAGTACCACATTGACCCTGTCCGCCTCCCTCCTTCCAGTTCTGTGACTAATAGTCACTGCCCTCTTAAAAGTTTTAAGTGTGTGGTCTCCACACTTTCCATCTCTATAGTTCTGCCGGAAGATAGTTTCAGGCAGGTTAATATTATCCTCATTACGAGGGACATCGTATACCACGATCTTTGGGCCGCGTCTCTTGGGCGCCTCTAGTTTCAGTCCAAGCGACTGGATTTTTGTAGCATTATTTATGCTCTGAAGGGTCTTTTCATCCCCAGCCTCTACAAGTATTCCTCCACCTCTGATCCCTCTGATGTTTCGGATCTGTAAACCTTGCTCCTTAGGGTCAAAAACTTTCTTGAGGCTCTCCCTTCTCTCAGAGCTGAATTTATCGCCTTCGGGATAAACTACAACAAATTTATATGCGGGTCTTGGCTGTAAGTCCGATCCCGCTGCCTGGCCGTAGCTTCTTATGAATGGAACTTCAGGCTTCGTTGGCCTTGAAGTGACCTGTCTATTGCCCGGCTGATCCATACNCCGTAGCTTCTTATGAATGGAACTTCAGGCTTCGTTGGCCTTGAAGTGACCTGTCTATTGCCCGGCTGATCCATACACTCAAGCCTTCCTAGTAACAAACTGTTCTGTAATAGAACTCCATCTATTTTACTTTGGATCTGGCTTAACTTCGAAATAAGCCAGTTCGCCTGAGTTGAATTGATCTTGGAACTCTTGCATAAAATCCAACTCTGCATTGTCTCAACGAGCTCTCTTGTCTCATCATGAGCCTTCAATATGCTTGCTCTCTCTTGTTCCAATGAGCCTCTCCCGGTGGAAACTTCCTCATCTGATTAAAAACGTAGTTTCTTCTTAGCCTTCTGATCCTGTCCAGAGGAGCTTTGCTAAGGTTCGTCTTCACCTCTTGAAGGTCTCAAGGANGTTTCTTCTTAGCCTTCTGATCCTGTCCAGAGGAGCTTTGCTAAGGTTCGTCTTCACCTCTTGAAGGTCTCAAGGAAGATCTGGGCGCAACCTCAGTCTCCTGTGTCTCATTGGGAAACAAAAGCCTGGAGGGATTCAGGGGCCTTCCCTTCTTCCCTACCAGGGTAAACTCTCTAACCCTTCTAGTGGCCGCCTTGAGGTCTTGCCGTTCCTCTTCTTCAAAGGAAGAGGACTCCACTTCCGAGCCTTCAGTTCTTTCTTCGGGTATTTCGCTGATACCTTCTTCATCTGATGATACCCTTATTTCTAAGTCATAAACATCCTGCACCCAGGAATCCACAATTGTTGTCTATACGCCGTGCGTACTTTTCCAAATCTTTCTATACGTTCGCCTTTTGTTACTTGAAAGAGGGAATTTGTCCCAGTCAAAACTGTGGTTCCTCAGCCTTTCAATGGCGGCTATAGTCACTTCACTAGGTATCTTATCCCTTNCTTGTCCCAGTCAAAACTGTGGTTCCTCAGCCTTTCAATGGCGGCTATAGTCACTTCACTAGGTATCTTATCCCTTTTCAGGAATCCAGTTAAGCTTTTCCTGCGCTCCTTCAGGGGCGGGGATTTATCCATTACTACAGCACCCAGAACCTCCATGAGACTGCGCTTCCGCCCTCCTGGGCTTCCCGAAGCAGCCATGGTGCTCCCGCGACGGCGGGACCCGCACGCTGGCTCTTTCTTCTATCTTCTGTACATGTATAGTTAAAGACACACGACATAAACACTTAAAAGTCTATATAATACAAGTATCGAAGTGTGCTCACAAAAGCAAGTCCCCACAATGCACACAGTAACACATAAACAGAAGAAACAAGTCCCAAGTCCATCCACTAGTCAAGCCTCAGGGCAGTCTGACGCCGTAGGCCTCAGACCGGCTTGTATCCTTTTCTCACTCTTGGCCGTCCAGAGGGGGTCCCGCTAGGGATATTGTGGCCACGCACAGACGAAGTCCGGTGGACTAATAACCTTCTGGCCCGTTGATCCACCTGGTCACGCAGAGGCGGGGAGACAGTGTGCCACGTGGTTGACCTCTTCGACTTACCAGCCGGCTGTTCAGAGTCCGAGGGCAACCAGAGCACTTCTATAATGAATTTCTTTCACAGCGGAACCAACTCACTGTAGGTTTAATTTCAGGGTGACACTTTCCGGTGCGGCACCCCGAGACAATTGAGCAACTGGAATGATCGTAAATTTATCTCAAGATGTGATGCTGTGGGCGTGTGGTGGCGTATTCTGCAACTACTAGCAGTGGCCACCTGCCGAGAATGGAAACTTGTCAGTTATGTGGACATAGTGGCGCCCTGAAACTGTCTGACGCTTGAGAAGCAGAGAATGACGAATGGCTACATACACTGTACGGTGCAAAGCAGCATTTTAATAGCATTATCTCCACTTTCCTATGTATTTGGTAACAGTTTTCGTACAAAATACATCAATTCGTGGCATATACGACTGCTTTCGAAACCAATTACGACAACCAATTCATATTACGAAAAATTCATATTTTGATACCAGGTGTTGTTGTACGCAAAAGGATAGTAACAAGTACGATTTTACTGAAATGCCTCAAATCGAATACGTATGTGTAACCAATATATACACGGATAAAATTTTTAATTATTGTTTATTAAAGACTCCGATTTATGTTAAGTGTCGGGAAGGGGGGTGGGGGAGATCGACATATAATTAAAAATAGCATAACTTTACATTAAAAAAAATGGTACAGCCCAATATTATTAGGGGTTCAAACATAGGATGTATTGTACTGTAAGGTGACACCCCAGGCAACTATGCTACCCATAGAAGTTTACATAGTACAATGGAATAATATTGTCAAATATGCTGAACAAGATGTATATCTTCCTACGTGCTCTGGTGCCCAGAAGTTATATATATATATATCTTTTTTCAAAACTTATTTTTTCACTCTTACGTCAGGGAATAGATTAATTAACGTAAAAATCGTGCCAACCTCTTCGAGCAGTATACCGAGTATGGGTATGTTGCACATTCAGTGGAATGAATAATATTCGAGTTAATTTGCGAAACGTTCGAAATCTAAGATTTATTGAAAAGGTTAACAAGAACTCAGTAATTGATAAATGGCCGAAGATGATTCAATAATCGCAGTTGGATAACATGACTTTTTCAATAATAATTCGATAAATATGCTAGGTAAGTAATTCTGTGTTAATTTAACTTCTGTCATTCTTTTTATTAATCATACGTAGCTATTTATTACAAATTAACGGTTTAATACTTTTACCACCGGGAATGTTAGAAATGTTTCACGGTTCACTTTTACAGCGTGAACCTTTTTTGGGAACCACTTCACTGTAAGTAATTTCAGTTTCCATTATTTTTATGGGATATTCTCTCTCAATTAATATACTGGACCTAACGTATATCTCACGTGTATGCCGAATTTTAATTTCAAATACACGTGTAGAGTTAGGTTTGATTATGTGGGCTTATATATTCCCCGGTGTAGTAATTAGTCAGCATACGTATCGAGTGCGAGNAAACACGCGTAGAGTTAGGTTTGATTATGTGGGCTTATATATTCCCCGGTGTAGTAATTAGTCAGCATACGTATCGAGTGCGAGAGGCCAAAAAAGAATGAACGACAAGATATTTGTGTGAATACATTTATAGTTGAAAATATACTTTATAACATTTTCTGTTGTTTACTATTGTTTCAAAATTGTAAACTTTTGCATATTTCTAACTTAGATTTCGTAGCCTTCGTTCGCCGGAGATAAGAAAATTTTTTCTTGTTACAAGACTCCATAAGTAGGGTACATTTAAGTTTTTTTTTTCTGTTGCCATGTTTGGTTTATAAAGGCAGAATAATCAGAGGTCAGCGTAATACACGTAACTAAATTTGAACTAACACCAAAACAACAGACCATATATGAAAATACCGCACTCTTTGGCTCAGAATTCAGAACACTTTTCAACCTAATTTCCAGTCGCAATCTTTTGCGATACAGAGGAGGGTTTGTGCTAGATTCAGTGAGAACGAGCGGAAAATATCGCGGTAGCATATATATATATCAATATAACAGCACATGTGACAATTAGAAGAGGGGGCGGCAAGGGGACTGTCACCCCTTCAATTTTAACCAGCATGGGCGTTGTCCCCCCCCCCCAACAACGGGTGTGTTTGGCCACTAGTTCAGTTTGTACTAAGTATAATTTATAATTACTTCTTGTGTCATTACTTTTCAAATATAATGCTATTTAAATGTGTTAATTTATTTGGTTTTGTAAACATTTTAATACGTATTTGATTCAGACTGTTGTGTTTTTTAAGATGCTTATTTAATTCGCATTGACTTTTCAAGCAGAAATCCAGTATTGTATTTTCCTAAATATTTGTAGTTGTGTTGTTTAAAATCTTGGCATATAAACGAAAATCAGTGTATAATTCGAGCATAACTCCTTTCACAATCATACAACACACTTTGGTACAGATAAAATTTATATATTAAAATTAACATGAGCGTGGTTACAAAAAATTTGAACCTCCCTCCCCACTCCCTTTCACCCACTCACAGGAAACTAAAATTTGGGTGTCTATGATGCATGGTGAAAGTCAATGCATAACATATTTTTATTTAGCACACGGGTATAATTATTACAAGTAAAAAATACAGATATGGAATTTTGTCTTACCTCACTCAAATATCTTTGTAGTAGTGATGAATTTCGTATATTAATCTAAAAAAAAATAATTCAGTTCTTATTGTCACCCATACCGTCTGCAATGGTAGCGGTTGCGAACCAACGTCATTCGGACGCAGAATGCCGCTCCTGTCACTCCTTTACACTATTCGATTTCTAACTGCCGTTACTCAAAATTCCTGCGGTGCGATTATCATTCCCTTTCGTGCTAATCGGGAGCTGCTTTACGTCATGGAAACANCTCCTTTACACTATTCGATTTCTAACTGCCGTTACTCAAAATTCCTGCGGTGCGATTATCATTCCCTTTCGTGCTAATCGGGAGCTGCTTTACGTCTTGGAAACAATAAGCGGGGTGGAAGTTACCATGTCACGAAGTGTATCAGTCAGGTACCTAACGATATTCTGATGACTCCACATTAATTATTAGCTTTCGCATTAGCGTTGTATAGTAACCAAAGCTTGTTTTTCCTAGTTTTCTGCTTGTAACATGGTTATCAACAAAACGNTTCGCATTAGCGTTGTATAGTAACCAAAGCTTGTTTTTCCTAGTTTTCTGCTTGTAACATGGTTATCAACAAAACGTGGTTACAGATGTTCGCAACTCAATAAACTGAACTTGCGGGAAATGTAACTCTGATTTACGGTCGGAAATGTATTTGTATTTCCGGATAACCTCCGTTATATGAAATATGAGGAACTAGCCAATATTTGTGAAATAACCTTCAGAAATGCGAAAGGAAGCCTAACTCTTATGCTGTTCTGCGTTCCAGAGAACCCAGTACAGTGCTTCACGACTGCCTGGAAATTTCAAGAAGTGACAAGCTGCTGAGTGAGAGGTCATTATCCCCGAGGCACCTGACTCGCGCGCCTTGCCACCCTCTTGCCCCTCCCGGGCAGGCACATAACGAACAGTGCAGAGCTGGTTGCCTACCTACAGTCGTTACACTTTCTGTAGCTGCGTAGGCAATGCCATCTCTGGAGGCAGAATCATACTAAGTTTCCTTCACATTCAACCTTAACACGTGCTTGTTGGGACAAGCAGTGACAATTTTTACGGTTGATTTATAATGTGTCCACTTTATTGTGAACAGCCTTTAAATATGGAGGCAAAACAATCCATGGTTCCTTAGACTATGTTATGAATCATTATTTGAAGCTTATATTTTTTGCTAAATAAACATTTCAGTACCATATCCTCGTATACCATATAGGCTACAATTTATTAAAATTACTTCAATCTTAAAATCATTCATAACGCGAACTTAACTTTGTTTTTAATGTCGTAAAAATTGAGTGCCAAATCAAATACGCGTCCTTTAAATGTTATCATTCGGCCGAAAAAAAACCGCTTGACAATAAAATAGGTTAGAGAGCATGACGAACGTACAAGCACTAGTCCTAAGTATGGATTGGGCTGTAGGTTCCTGTAAACCTGGCTGGCCACGCCTTCAAACACAGACTAAAATAACCGATATTCACCTCTACAGCTGGAGACGTCAGTTATACGTACCTGACAAGTCATATGCCACGAAGCGAACGGATTTGACGCGATATGTGGGAAATAAAATGAAATCACTTCTGGCAGTCTTCACTACTCAATTGTTAATCTCCCATTGTGCAAGTAGTTTGACATACGTGTTTATGCTGTCCTATGTGCGTTGTTTTAAACAATTTTAATTTTAATTTAAAAATGCTAGATGACCTTTCCAGAACTTTTGTTGCACGAATTTTTTGCTTATATTAGTCCATAGATGATGTGGTTTGAATTTCGACATATTATTCAAAAACAGCTTGTATAGACTTTTTGCACCAGGCCTGTTGGAAGCGATGATTCTGGTACATAATTTCGTCCAGTGTCAAAAGTGTTAAGTGCATGTATCTACTTGATCTAGTTATGCATTGAAGTATCTAATTAACACTGTTAAAACCAAGCCGGAATTCTATTCCAGCTACACTAATGTATGCTGGGATAAGTTATTGTGGAATTTTATTTGCCCTTGTAAACAATAACAAATGGATATAGTTACAATAAATTTATTTGGTAAGCTACTGTTTGTCAGAAACATACAAAAGTACTACACGGCTGGAACATTATTATTTCGTTCGGAAACATATGTTAAGTGTAGTTACTCAAATGAGCGCGATGAGTAGAATTTCTTTTTAAATATGAAATTACGTGTTATTTTGGTAAGTCTTCAAATCGGTTCTATGTGAATAGTCTACCAGCTAATTATGAACTTCGTAGAGTGCAATTATTATGTGCGGTATAGTTTGACAAAATACGACGATGGCAAGTGCGAATGCAGAGACGAACAAATTCATGTTAGCATAAAAATGTTTTACCACTGAAGGTCAGCCATTGTAAGAAAATAACCGCATTGAGGTGCCACATAAACTGAATGAGCGTTTCGACATTATGCATTTGTCCTTAATTCTGCATTGTAATAAACTATATCTACAATGCAAAACGTAAAGATAAATGTACCTATAACTACCATGAAGATAAATCAAACTCTATAAATTAATTACGAAATATATTTGCTAATGTTGTGTATATTAGGATACTAAATGTAACGAGTACGTACATTATTAACAATAATTTAACTCACGAATATCGAAAATGTTTTAACAAGATGATTCAGTTAGATTGTTAGTATTTATACTTACTGGATAAGGCACCAAATCCGAACCTGAACAGTTATAATTTTACTTAGGGAACCTTCGTAGCACATCTTCTACCGGAGATAGATATACATAGGCCGCACTGAGTTCAACCTGTAGGCTTTTTGATAGCGTGTTAGTATGTGTGTGTGTCTGGATTTTAATCACGCTTTAGTGAACTGAACGGAGCTTCTANTTCGCATTAGCGTTGTATAGTAACCAAAGCTTGTTTTTCCTAGTTTTCTGCTTGTAACATGGTTATCAACAAAACGCGGTTACAGATGTTCGCAACTCAATAAACTGAACTTGCTGGAAATGTAACTCTGATTTACGGTCGGAAATGTATTTGTATTTCCGGATAATCTCCGTTATATGAAATATGAGAAACTAGCCAATATTTGTGAAATAACCTTCAGAAATGCGAAAGGAAGCCAAACTCTTATGCTGTTCTGCGTTCCAGAGAACCCAGTACAGTGCTTCACGACTGCCTGGAAATTTCAAGAAGTGACAAGCTGCTGAGTGAGAGGTCATTATCCCCAAGGCACCTGACTCGCGCGCCTTGCCACCCTCTTGCCCCTCCCGGGCAGGCACATAACGAACAGTGCAGAGCTGGTTGCCTACCTACAGTCGTTACACTTTCTGTAGCTGCGTAGGCAATGCCATCTCTGGAGGCAGAATCATACTAAGTTTCCTTCACATTCAACCTTAACACGTGCTTGTTGGGACAAGCAGTGACAATTTTTACGGTTGATTTATAATGTGTCCACTTTATTGTGAACAGCCTTTAAATATGGAGGCAAAACAATCCATGGTTCCTTAGACTATGTTATGAATCATTATTTGAAGCTTATATTTTTTGCTAAATAAACATTTCAGTACCATATCCTCGTATACCATATAGGCTACAATTTATTAAAATTACTTCAATCTTAAAATCATTCATAACGCGAACTTAACTTTGTTTTTAATGTCGTAAAAATTGAGTGCCAAATCAAATAAGCGTCCTTTAAATGTTATCATTCGGCCGAAAAAAACCGCTTGACAATAAAATAGGTTAAAGAGCATGACGAACGTACAAGCACTAGTCCTAAGTATGGATTGGGCTGTAGGTTCCTGTAAACCTGGCTGGCCACGCCTTCAAACACAGACTAAAATAACCGATATTCACCTCTACAGCTGGAGACGTCAGTTATACGTACCTGACAAGTCATATGCCACGAAGCGAACGGATTTGACGCGATATGTGGGAAATAAAATGAAATCACTTCTGGCAGTCTTCACTACTCAATTGTTAATCTCCTATTGTGCAAGTAGTTTGACATACGTGTTTATGCTGTCCTATGTGCGTTGTTTTAAAAAATTTTAATTTTAATTTAAAAATGCTAGATGACCTTTCCAGAACTTTTGTTGCACGAATTTTTTGCTTATATTAGTCCATAGATGATGTGGTTTGAATTTCGACATATTATTCAAAAACAGCTTGTATAGACTTTTTGCACCAGGCCTGGTGGAAGCGATGATTCTGGTACATAATTTCGTCCAGTGTCAAAAGTGTTAAGTGCATGTATCTACTTGATCTAGTTATGCATTGAAGTATCTAATTAACACTGTTAAAACCAAGCCGGAATTCTATTCCAGCTACACTAATGTATGCTGGGATAAGTTATTGTGGAATTTTATTTGCCCTTGTAAACAATAACAAATGGATATAGTTACAATAAATTTATTTGGTAAGCTACTGTTTGTCAGAAACATACAAAAGTACTACACGGCTGGAACATTATTATTTCGTTGGGAAAAATATGTTAAGTGTAGTTACTCAAATGAGCGCGATGAGTAGAATTTCGTTTTAAATATGAAATTACGTGTTATTTTGGTAAGTCTTCAAATCGGTTCTATGTGAATAGTCTACCAGCTAATTATGAACTTCGTAGAGTGCAATTATTATGTGCGGTATAGTTTGACAAAATACGACGATGGCAAGTGCGAATGCAGAGACGAACAAATCCATGTTAGCATAAAAATGTTTTACCACTGAAGGTCAGCCATTGTAAGAAAATTTACCCCCATTGAGGTGCCACAGAAACTGATTGAACGTTTCGTNTGCGAATGCAGAGACGAACAAATTCATGTTAGCATAAAAATGTTTTACCACTGAAGGTCAGCCATTGTAAGAAAATAACCGCATTGAGGTGCCACATAAACTGAATGAGCGTTTCGACATTATGCATTTGTCCTTAATTCTGCATTGTAATAAACTATATCTACAATGCAAAACGTAAAGATAAATGTACCTATAACTACCATGCAGATAAATCAAACTCCATAAATGAATTACGAAATATATTTGCTAATGTTGTGTATATTAGGATACTAAATGTAACGAGTACGTACATTATTAACAATAATTTAACTCACGAATATCGAAAAGGTTTTAACAAGATGATTCAGTTAGATTGTTAGTATTTATACTTACTGGATAAGGCACCAAATCCGAACCTGAACAGTTATAATTTTACTTAGGGAACCTTCGTAGCACATCTTCTACCGGAGATAGATATACATAGGCCGCACTGAGTTCAACCTGTAAGCTTTTTGATAGCGTGTTAGTATGTGTGTGTGTCTGGATTTTAATCACGCTTTAGTGAACTGAACGGAGCTTCTAAATTGTTGGGTTCATACTTGGTTTGTTAATGATTTTCAAAAATATCTCTTTAAGTGATTCGTTTAGTTTACTCTTCATATTTAAGTTCACTGTAAATTCCTCAACCTCTTTAGGTCTCGAGAGACATGTGTTGTTATACTCGATGTTACCAATATTTTACAACTATCGTTTCGTAACTGAAATATTTACAACTGTCGCTTAATTGAATACAGTAAAAACTGCATACAGATGGAAGATACGTGGGAGGAGTGGTTGTAATAACTGGTTATTGAGTTTGATCATTTAGATGCTGGAAATTATGCTCTTCATTATTACGAAAGCATGCTGAGAGATATGAGAGAAGATAATTTCGCTGCAATATTTTATTTGAGTTGAGCACCGGTTATGTCTTGGTAGCTTGCGTTCATTAATTTCTACTCTACGAAGGACGTTAAACCACTAAATCTTGCCGGTGTGTGAGCTGTTCTGAAAACTTTTCCTTTGTAGGATGACGGTGAAATATGGCAAAGATATCTATTTTTAACCAACCGATTCCCTCTTTCAGACAGATGTACTGCAAGCGACTGTTGCAGGATAAGTAATTTTTGTAATCTTCTGATGTAACTATGGGTAAACCGTGGCAAATAAACATGAAAAGTTAATAAATGGTATATGAAGATGTATCCACATGATAGATAAAGCGTAAAAATGTAAGCATAATGTTGAAGTTAAATGACTTCAGCCGTTTAATACTAAACAATTAAGTTGTATCTATTTTCTGTTGAATGGAATTTTTTGAACTTTCAAAATTTGTGGCAACATTTCAGTCAGTAAATTTTCAAGTAAACCTGATTGTTTCATTCTCTGATAAATGCTGGCGCTTATTATATTATATGCACTTGCATGATTTTTACATAGCAAAATGTGTGATTGCCACCTATTCTCTACGTGGCTAGTGATAAATAACGCGTAGATTGTTATAAAAATTCACGAATTTTCAGTTGTCTTGGGTATTTGCGTAAACACTCCCAGACTATAAGTGAAAATTCTATAATTCATAGTTGAGGGAAAAGTTAATTTTAAAATAAACTATATTATTTTATAAATGAAAGATTTAAGGCTATAAAAGAGAAAAAAAAACTGCTGCTCCCGGCGACTTGGTTACATAATTAATAAAAAAATTTGCTCTTAAAAATATTAACTGGTAAGAGCTATATTTCTTTTGAAAAGTATCCNCTTTGTAGGATGACGGTGAAATATGGCAAAGATATCTATTTTTAACCAACCGATTCCCTCTTTCAGACAGATGTACCGCAAGCGACTGTTGCAGGATAAGTAATGTTTGTAATCTTCTGATGTAACTATGGGTAAACCGTGGCAAATAAACATGAAAAGTTAATAAATGGTATATGAAGATGTATCCACATGATAGATAAAGCGTAAAAATTTAAGCATAATGTTGAAGTTAAATGACTTCAGCCGTTGAATACTAAACAATTAAGTTGTATCTATTTTCTGTTGAATGGAATTTTTTGAAACTTTCAAAATTTGTGGCAACATTTCAGTCAGTAAATTTTCAAGTAAACCTGATTATTTCATTCTCTGATAAATGCTGGCGCTTATTATATTATATGCACTTGCATGATTTTTACATAGCAAAATGTGTGATTGCCACCTATTCTCTACGTGGCTAGTGATAAATAACGCGTAGATTGTTATAAAAATTCACGAATTTTCAGTTGTCTTGGGTATTTGCGTAAACACTCCCAGACTATAAGTGAAAATTCTATAATTCATTGTTGAGGGAAAAGTTAATTTTAAAATAAACTATATTATTTTATAAATGAAAGATTTAAGGCTATAAAAGAGAAAGAAAAACTGCTACTCCCGGCGACTTAGTTACATAATTAATAAAAAAATTTGCTCTTAAAAATATTAACTGGTAAGAGCTATATTTCTTTTGAAAAGTATCCATTTTACAAGACATTTATGAAGTTTGAATTACATCGANCATTTTACAAGACATTTATGAAGTTTGAATTACATCGAAAATATTTCCTTGTTGACGTGCAGTTGAAACACAAAACGAGGCCAGGAAAATATATATCGCATACCAAAACACATAGTTAAAAAGATGACTTGAAAAGTAAGCAAAAGTTTTATGCGAAAATTTTAAGTCTGTAAGACCAATATTTTAAAAATATAAAATATTTTTAATGCTGTTATTATTTGTTATTNATGCGAAAATTTTAAGTCTGTAAGACCAATATTTTAAAAATATAAAATATTTTTAATGCTGTTATTATTTGTTATTTCTAATGAATTTGAATACTTCTTTATGTTCGAAGTTACGTATCTTTAAGCAGAAATAATAATAATTTTTTTAACACACACTCATTTCCCAATGCAATATTNATGTTCGAAGTTACGTATCTTTAAGCAGAAATAATAATAATTTTTTTAACACACACTCATTTCCCAATGCAATATTTTCACACAAACTTATACATTTTTATGTTGTGGTCATTTTCTTACACACTGTTGCCAGAATGACCAAAATTAATATCACTTCACGACAAAATCATCTCTTAATATGAACAAAAAGTAAATAATTTATATGTATTACTTGCAACCAGTGACCATGTTGCCCTTAAAGAATATATGCCTATTTTTTAACACGTTTATCTAAAACCTAACCATTTTATGTTTGTAGCCTGTTGCGTTCCTTTTACGGGAACCACTTAAGAAGTGCTAAAATAAATTATAGAATATAAAAGCGTGAATTTAAAAGAGCCAATTTCATGTAATTGCTGTCAGAATGTTAGAATACTTTTATTTGCCATACAATCATTACGTTAGGTAATTGCGCGATCGACACAACTAGGTACTCGAATGCTTCGACGGAAGTAACGATAAGCTTAGATTAAGCGCTTTGGGGGCGATTAACTTCCGCATTTGTGTTTGCCGTGTGGCTGGTCACGTAATGGAATCAGCCAGCGAAGCAGATATCACCAAGCCACGTAAAATAGCTTCAAACTACCTACCTGAAAGCCATGAGCTTCACCGCAGCCGATGAACAAAGTTCCCTTGACCAGCTCACGCCGAACACAAGATTTGTGTCATGAAGTACACCCCTTTACCCAGAATTCGCGATCATATCAATAATACAGTACATGATGATGTAAAAACTAATAACAGGTTTTATGCCTGACGTTAAAATAATTTGTTACAACATACACGAATTAGACGAAGAATAATGTAGTTACCAGCTTGAAAAATTGAATTAAATTAGACGGTAATAATTCAAAACAAAGTTCTGCCCAACAGGTAGTTATTGTTCGTCTTATAATANAAATTGAATTAAATTAGACGGTAATAATTCAAAACAAAGTTCTGCCCAACAGGTAGTTATTGTTCGTCTTATAATACTTCGTGGTTTGGACAGTGAATTCTATTTATTAATGGTGAAAAATGAACTTCGACAAACATATGCATTGCTGTGAGTGACTTTAATAAACCGTTTATGGAAGATTCTTTATATCTAATAGTTCTACTTATTGAACTAATTATTATTCTATGGCACTTTAGTTTAATTTTAATATAATATCACAATAAAATAAAACTGTACAAGCTCATAAATATATTTCTTACCCCTCTTAGACAAAACGTATTTCATCACGACACGATGGTAAAATTACAATACTTTGGGCACATTTATAGCAGAGCAACCAGATACTTCACCTGTCTATAGCGGCTAGTGTATAAAGCATTGCTTCCTACTTTTCGAACATTTTATTAATTTTGCGAAGTGCGTCAACTCTGAATCAAAACGTACTTAAATTTACTCCAATATCTTAATAAAAACTTAACTTCTATAAGGGAGTCAGTTTGGTGCTGCTAGTAACACGACTAACTGGCTTGTCATTACACGGGTTAAAAATGGCTAGATTGGAAAATACATTTTCAAAATAGGATTCAGCCATTTNAGACGTTTACAAAATAGGATTCAGCCATTTAATAATTGCAAGCTGTAATTAATTTTGTGTTAAAAAAAGGTTTTACCAAGGCTCTACAAGAAACAAAATATCTGGAAATATATCTTACAGAAGATAGTGCAATAAAAATTTCCAGCGTAAAAAAATGGCAGATATTTTAAGTGCAAATATAAAATTCTCGTCGTGTTTGCCAATTTAACGCTTAATATCTATCTTTCATCAATAGAAAATACATCCAGATAAGGCCAGCCACTGCATAAAAAGATCTAACCACTCGTCAGTAAAGAAGGAGAAGCAAATTTTGTTTTAATATTTTTCTTGTGTTTATGGTACTTTTAAATACTCTCCAGATCAGAAAAACGATTGAAACAGTAGTAATTCATAAAAAGGAAAGTCAAGAACTATGGGACGTAGTTTTCTACGTCTGGTATATTGAGGAACACATTTTTAAACTGGAAATATTCTGTAAACTAAAGTAGACACTAATGCCTGAAGAAGCACATTTAACCTATCTACATCCTCTTAATTTATATACAGAGTGATTATAAAATAATAACCCAAATTTGAAGGCCTATAATATCAAAACCAAACTACCTACAACCTTGATTAACCAATAAAATGATCCATGGAACCGTGAATTTAGTTTACCATACATTCATAAATGTTCAATTTGACCACCATGAGCGGCCCGAACGACATCTATGCGATAATCAAACTTGTTCAACGCTCTTGTAAGCATGTCCGGTGTTACGGTTTGCACGGCGTTCGTAACTGTCGGTTTAAGGTGGTGAGGGTTAAGCGATCTCGTATTCGACACGTCAATGTGAAGGGGACGGTCTGATGTTTCCTTTATGTGATGAGAGATGACACTGGGAGCATCTGTCGTCGCACTATGAGCGTGTGTTGTTTGTTAGTCCGCATCATGATGGCGACGGAAAATCAGAATGCGTTCTGTGTTACTCAGTTTGCTAAATGTGAATCAGTTACGACTGTTCAACGTGAATTCCGTCGCAAATAAAGATGTAGTTCTCCTGATAGATGGAGTACCGTACGTTGGTTTCGTCAGTTCCGTGACACAGGGTGCCTTTTCAAAGGCAAAATTTCCGGGCCTGTGTCCGAAGAGAATGTGCAACGGATTTAACAGGCGTTCTTTCGCTGTCCGAGAAAATCAACTCGACAAGCTAGCCGGGAAATGTATATCCCTCAATAGACTGTATGGACAGTGTTGAGAAAGCGATTGCTGTACAAACCATACGGGTTAGAGATTGTAGATGCTCTTACCGAAAGGGATAAAGAACTGAGAAGTGCTTTTTGCTCTTTCGTTCTTGCTCAGAACGAGGTAGACTATCCTTCATGTCTAAAATGGTTTTTAACGATGAAGGGGCGTTCCATACAAATTGTAAGGTGAACCGGCAAAACGTGCGGATATGGGGTCAGGAGCCTTCACATGAAATCACCGAACACGAAAGCGTTTCCCCCAAAGTGAACGTGTTTTGTGCTGTATCCAAATACACTGATTTCGGCCCCCTCTTTTTTCACGAGCCCGCTGTTAATGGAATCTCTTATTTNTATATATATATATATATATATATATATATTTATATGAATTTAAATGTTTTTCTATCACGCGACATAAAAATTAAAATTTATTTCTTAAGAAATAATATCACTGTTATTTCCTCTAGGGTTGTAAATCTTTAATTAATAAAAGTTCTGTATTGTTAGTTGCAGGTTAACTCATGTTTGATATAATACTTAACATACACACCTCAAAAAACATTTTGCGCCACCTGTAATTGGTTGCACATGTAGTATGTTCGCTGAAACAGTAGCTGTGTTACCAAAAGACATTAGCAAGTTTGGTGTGGTATTGTGAACATAGTTGNTAGTATGTTCGCTGAAACAGTAGCTGTGTTACCAAAAGACATTAGCAAGTTTGGTGTGGTATTGTGAACATAGTTGTCTATTTTCATCCCATACTCTGTCTTGGGCTATGGGTAACTAATTTATTCAGAAATCCCGGGGGTGCACAACTTATAGTGAAAACTCACAACTGGTGACACCAGAGATTAGAAACAGCTCCGCTTGTAAAGATCTCATAGCATTACCTGATAGACACATGCGAATTATTGTTCTGCTCTTCAGGCCTAAATGTGATTGCGGAAGCATATGTGAAGGGCAAAGAGAATAAAATATGTAGGATTAAAAAACCAACGTAATTGATAGCGAAGCGCCTATGCCTTGAATTTAATGTAACACAGACTCTTCATACTCGGATTTATTTTTATTCACCGTAGCTTACGTTTGAGATTAAATATTTGAAAACGAAGGCTGTCTGGGCATATCTAACGGATATTTATAATTTATAAGTCCACAATATATTTGACCGTGTTGTTTTGATACTTATGTAACCACAGTAAAGATTAACTCATGATTTATTATTTTACAGTCTCGCATGAGAAAAAAAAATTTCAACTAGTCCATTTATATTTCGAGGATTCCGTAAAGAAGTTCTGTGTGTAATAAAACGGTTTAAGTTTCAATACAAATTCTGAAACAAAAGTATAATCTATCCGCTGTTTGTTCAAACGTTTTTTATAAAACAAGTGAAGAATCACCGCATGTATGACGTTTTTGGTTCTTTTGTAAATATTTAAAGTGTTAACAAAAAAAGTTTTTTACTAAACTAAAATTTTACTTACATTTTATGTTTAAATTTTAATACTCCATTTATAATTAATATGAAAAAAAACCAGGNTTAAACTAAAATTTTACTTACATTTTATGTTTAAATTTTAATACTCCATTTATAATTAATATGAAAAAAAACCAGGAGAAAATATGTAAGTTGGTAATGCTTAGTAAGAAATCGTTCTTGAGTCAAATATTATTACACTGAATGCGCACGAATACGGTGCGCTGTCCATTTGGTAATTTTTTGGACATAGTTGAGCTTTGGCGGAGGAATGTCGTGGAAGTAGAACTTTAGCAGCGCTTCAGAAAAGTTGGAAGTAACCGTGAATATACTATAATAAAGGTGTATAAATAAATAACAAGATGGGAAAGACACCACCACCTTAAGACATTAGAACGTAGCTGAGTAGACGTACGTTGCCGTAACAAGAAGATGGATGGCTGTTTTCATTTCCTTTAGCGGGGTAGCTGCTCTCTCGCCGCCCACGCCGTCGAGGGTATTTATTACATCTCGCGTGTTTAGGGGGAGTAGGGGAGGGGGGTTGGATCCTTCACCGCTCCTGCGAGGAGATCGCAGACTGGTTGGTAGTGGCTGCAAAGGGTTGGCGGGGGTGTTCGGAAGGCTGACAGCTGATCCTTCGGGAGAGCTAACTTCCTGGGGCTGCCGGGGAAATCTGGGGCGAGAGGAACCTGGGGATGTGACGTCGGGACGGGGTGTGCGGCGTCTTGCAGGGAGTACGTCCCACCTTCCCCCTGCACCCCCACACTTACGGTGTTCCAGTGTCATCAGAGCAAGCCATACGGGCACAACAGTGATTACCACATATGAACTATTATTGCCTAATGGCTAATTCTTTTTAAAAATAAGAATAATGAGTATCAAATAGCACTTCTTAGTCTTTAAAATGTGGTCACATTTCATGAGCAAAATCGTGAAACCAGCTATTGAAAAAGTACTATAAATTCACATATTCACGTTAGCCGTTTGCACTCGTTAGTGGTGCCTGAACCTCAAAGTATGTTTGCCATAAACCGGTACAAACGCCGTGTGGTGAATCCCTATGCAGAATCACATTAAAAATATTACGTTATATGGTCTGCGTTCTACCGTAATTCATAATGGAGGTACGTTCCTTAAAAATTGATATTATAAATTATTTTTAATGATATTAGTACATGAAAGAACAATTTCCAGAATACGGTTGTCTTGAATCGAAGTCTGAAATCTGCGAACGGCTGCTGGCTAAGAGCATCCCCATTCATTGAGAAAATAGGGGAGTACAATGTTATTATCCAATAAATGTGTGTAACACTTGAGTACTTGTCACTTTTAATGGCGTCATGTGTACATTAATGTACAACATAATTTTTCCTTGGTGTAACTCACGGTTGTCGAGAAAACAGGCAAAGTTTGTAAGGGTACAATGGGTTGCCTGCCAGTACCTTTAAAAACTTCGTATATTTCGTCGGCAACCGTTCACCTGAGAGAGTTACACCAAGACAAAATTTGTTGTTCATTAATGTACACATGATGGTGACGTCACTAAAAGGGATAAACCTCCAGGTTTACACACATTTCTTGGATAATAACGTGCCTCCCCCCCCCCTTCCCAACACTATTTTCACTATGAATGGTGATGGTATTACCAAACAACAATTAGGAGATTTCAGACCTCGATTCAAGACAAGAACCTTCAGGGGATTGTTCTTTCATTTCAAGTAAGTTTTATTATATCATAATTTGAAAAATCGTCTTTCAAGGACAACTACATCCCTCAGGCCTACGAGTTTGTGTAGGACATATGTAGTGTAATACTTTCTATCTCTTTCTGCATACAGATTCACCTCACAACGTGTTTAGCCGTAGTTCAGGATCATCCCGTACAATTGTTATTTCTTGATGTGTACTAGTTTCCTGTCGCAGAGTGATATTCTCTATGCCGTGCTGTCCGCATGTAATCCCCAAATACATTAAGTTTGGTAGGTTCCGAAATGTTTTGGATCGTGAATTTACCTTTATTAAAGCCTGTTTAATTTACGGAGTAAGAAATTTTGTATCCGACTCTCGAATTCGCCGAGCCTATGATGATTTATCTTAGACTAAACGGAAACATGGAAACTATTTGACTATTTAATTTAAAAAATCAGTACTCATAAACACGCTGATAAATGTATACTGTCACACTAGTTAAGAGCAGTTATATAAGGTGAATAAATAAAGATTTTATTATTCGTGTAAACAATTTGTTTCCTCAAGTTGACTCTGCCAGGGTTTAATAGCTACAGTACCTGGCATGCCTTTTTGCATGCAGTCAAGAATAACTCTTTTTCCCAGAAGAGAGGGCAATCACGCAAACGTATTTCACGCTCGAGTCTGCTGAGAAAGCTATAGTTGGGCTTATTTCCTTTCGCAGCAGATATATAAATCGTCAGCGCCTATTGTAAATAACAGCAAATATTATATGAGCCATCTGTCTTCTACTTTTCAACGCGTTTTCATTCTCTTCATTTAGAATTTTGTCACTGTCCTGTTGCCCACAACAACAAAACTTCAACTTTCCATTCTTACAAACAAAGTTTAGCTACACAGGGTCATGGCTCTTCTCAAATGAAGACACTTTCGGTGTACTTAACGAGCGGTTACTGAATAGCAACTATTTCATGTATATAATTAGGCTAATTAAGGTACTCTCTGATAAAATCATCAAGTAGTTATTTGTGACGTGTTTGTCTTATACAGCAAAGAATTTGTGCATAAAATCAATTATAAGGTGACATTTCCTTCAAAATATTTACCACGTTTATCCGAAATCACTCCATGCAAATACTCGGGTGTTTCATTACTACAGACCTTATCTCCTGCTTCTCTGAGCTACTTGCTGTCTCTGTAAACACCTAGCTGTCAACGAGACGTTAGGCCCTTCACACATATTGCACTTTCCCTACGGCAAGCTCCCGTTTTTCGCGCTGTCATGCAGCGATAGTTTAACCAATTCCTGCGAGATATGCGACAGGTGTTCTGTTGCCGCCCTTCGAGTCTTGTCAACACTACGAGCGCGATACGACACAAGATCATGCTGTTGCGTCTATTGCGTAATCCAGGAGAGAGTAGCTGTTTCTGTCTTAATTCAGATGTCCTGAAATTACAATTGAAAAACAAAGCATTCTCCATGACTGCTTTGACACTAATGTTACCTTAACATGCATAATAATTATGTACTTTGGCAGCTACCAAAAAATCAATAGGTATAGCTAAATATCTTATTTCGAATGTAACATAGGATTTGCGTAGACGTTGCGTATGTGTCTGTGTATAACGCAATAGAATCACATGTAATTCCTAAAAATTACAAATTCCCTCCTGATAGACGTGATCATACTTACAGCTAGGGTTGCTTTGCAGTATTAGGTTTTCACAAGCGATGGATTTATGAGCGACATTCTGAAGAAGGAAGCTAAGCCCGACTTCGGAGAGTGCTCTCTTATGCGCAGATGAGCTGCAGAGATAGGCAGGCCATACTCCTTACGTCATCGTCGGCCTGCCTTCGGGCTACACTTCAGTCCCACTTCTTCAAGCTTTCCTTCCACTCGCCCCTCTTCTAGAGTTTTGTTCTACTCCCAGCTTCCGCATTTGACGAGGGTACATACTGAGGAAGACAACGACACAGCTGCCTTCGGGATAAATAGTGAAAACATTAGGCACTTGTCAAGAAGCTGACACTACTCAAGACACACTTCCATATTCGTCACGAAAAGTAACATAGGCTACAACACAAATTCAACTACTCTGTGTGTTGCAACAAATTTCTGTAAATTATAGCGTTGTATATTCTGCCACAAAAAATTTTGTAGTAAAATGTTAGAAATTTTACACAACTTCTCACGCACAACTTCATTATATTAAATTTTACTCTAAGAAGAAAGTTCCACATACAAGCTTTTTTATTTTTTGCTTGCTCTACCTTAAAATATTTTAACTCTTCTGATGTTAGTCGCATGTCGCATGGGACATACTCTCATCAGCCATTTACATAATTCTTTTCCCACAAATATGTNCTTCTGATGTTAGTCGCATGTCGCATGGGACATACTCTCATCAGCCATTTACATAATTCTTTTCCCACAAATATGTGTAACGCTTGGGTGCTCATCGCTTTTAATGACGTCATGAGTACATAAGTGTGCAAAAAAATCGTTGTCTTTGCATACTTCTTGTGTTTCCTCAACAACCGTTCACCTGCGTGTTACACCAATGCAGAATTTTTTGTGCATTGACGTACGCAAGGTTATGAAGTCAATAAAAGTGATATAAAACCTGTGGGATAATAAAATGAGCCTAACTCCTCTTTACTTTTCCTATTAATTGGGATGGTATTACTCAACATCTGTTCACAGATGTCATATCTAGATTAAAGATTAAATTCACGGAATTGTTCTCTCATTCCAAGCAGGTTTTATATTATTGAATTAAAATCATTGCAAATATTTTTTTAAAGGGCACTTACTTCCATTCCTAATTACTGTAAGATATAGGTCGTTTCTATCTCATTCCTATAAACATAGCACCATCCTACTTTCTCTGTTAATGGGGATGATATTACCGAACAATCGTTTGCAAATTTCAGTGTTAATGAAACTGATGATGAGAGAATGGAGATTCTCATAGATAAGAAAAATTTATGTTACAAACATTACCTAAGAGAATAGGGCGTCGGTTTAAGCGCAAACCCTCCCGTGACTCTAAATTTCTCTGCTTCAGTTCATGAACACGTCATTAGCAGCCCACTTAAATAATGCGGACTCTTCCTTTGTCGTACTTGGGATGAAAAACTCGCCAAACTAGCCAACGGACGGTGAACTGACGCAAATTTATTTTCTGCATCAGCATACAGCATCGGTTAAAAATAACTATAAAGAAAACAGGAAAAATACTCGATATGATTCACGGTTCATAACATCATATTAGCATACGGCTACGAAAGAGGACTACGTATTAAGTATGACAAAACTGAAAATACAAAAAATTATATGCAAGTATGAGCTTTCGACTATAAGTGTGCGGTTTTATTAGATGAAAAAAAAAATGTTGTTTAATAGAAAAAATTAGTATGAATTTTAATGTCGACTGGAATGTATTCAGAAGAGTACAACGTGTGGTTGGACTGTGAGTTGGAAGATATACTTCGTAATGTTCAGCTGCATAATGATCTCCAAAATTTCAGGATACTCTTTTTCTTCCGTTTTTAGGAAGGTGTAGAGTGTCGGGAAGGGGTTGAAAACAGTGCGAATGCTTTACAGTACGGCTGGCATGACCTCTTACGTCCTACACGCGATTTTCCTAGAAAATACCCACTAGGTATACCATGAGTTCGCACAAAAGAGGGCAAAAGAGCTGAAGTACTTACTAGGAAGAAGATAAAGGATAACATTTATGTTGTTAGGAAGTTTTACGTAGCTATATTTTGGGTAGAAGCAAGAATTTCAAAATAAAATAAGTTTCCTTTTATATGAGGTAAATTTTGTGATAGAATGGCTTTATTTTTTTATGTAAAATCTCAATATTAACAACCTCGTATTTATAATTTCATATCATCAAAAATCATTTACCAATTGAATTTTGATATGATAACTAAAAAATTAAATTTTATTGCAATGTACTATTTAATATACAATTTTAATGAATTAATTGATAAATGATTAAAGGAATCATTGCAGCTGATAAACTGCATTTATAAACCATAAATGTTTTTACCAATCCAAATACTTTATGACTTACGCAACATATTAGGAAAACATTTCACGTATTATTATTATTATAAGTTTACCATAGAAATATTCTTAAAATTCTAGGATACAGTTTTTTTAATTATTATCAGTATTAATTTCAACTACTTTATAACACTTATTTCAGAAAAAAAACCAGCATTTTAAGTATATAAAATATTTCAGTTAGCAAGTAAGCATTAACATAAGTTAATTTATTGCAACACATAAAACTAATATATTCAGTTGTCACTGCATGCTCAATTAATTTAATTTCATTTGATTTAAGTGACGTACATATACAAAAAGACAAAATTTTTTCTTAAAATTTTTTGTACAGAAAATGAATTCAGCTCGTCAGAAAATAACGACTTTCTTATACCGACACCAAATTTAACCTAAGGTTAAAATATTTAAAATAAATTTATTAGAGCATAATATGAGACTTTGATGTTAGGCAAACACAATGGCATTAAATTAATTATCTTATAAGCATAGAGCAGCAGATTTGATTAACTAATTTTCTTGAACAGGAAGAAGACTTGAAGTACATGTACCTTTTTTGTATAAATTTACCGGCAACGTTTGAGATGAGGTTTACAGATAACATTTTCAGGAGAGAATTTATTTAACACCTGCTCTTCATTTTAAATTAGATACTTTATATAAAATAAGTTTGACATTAAGTATTTGTAAGTTCCCTCACGTAATACATAAATGTCGTGCCTAACAACCATATAACTTATCTTTATTTTACTAGCTGTCAATCGTTTTTAAAGACAGTTTAATTTAAATTAATATTACTAACGGAGTGCCCGATTGATAGAATCCTACTGCAGATAAATATTTGTCAGAACGTGTAGTACGTTCTTTATAAGACTAGA
>NQII01002187.1:212243-321606 GCA_002778355.1 Clitarchus hookeri | reverse complement strand
CCCCCCCCCCAAAATCACCGTACGGTCTACGCTCACTAAAACCAAAATTAATAACAATTTTTTTTTTATATATTGTTTGCGTTTCCCATAATTTGTTGTAATTAAAAGCTTTTTTGTATCGCTATTTGATAAAAAGGCGGAAGTCACATTTATCACGAAATTTATGTTTTTTATATAATCCATTCTTTGATCATTGCCTCATCAATTAGCATTAAAACGAGTGTAGTAATACCTACAGTAATGGTCAGGAAAACCTCACATATTAATGACTTTAATTAAAAAGGTCGTATCCATGAGTTTTACCCTTTTAAATAAAATTACACTGTCGGTTCGCGGTCGTGTTCGAAGTTGGCAGCTCTGCATAAATGTAACAGGAGTTTATGTGCAATATTTCAGCACTGTTCATTGTTGACGTGTGTTTGCGATCAGTGTTAAAAACACATCTACTAAGGATTACAAGGAACAAGCGTGATTCCAATGCCAAGAATTCCCGCCCGANGTAATACCTACAGTAATGGTCAGGAAAACCTCACATATTAATGACTTTAATTAAAAAGGTCGTATCCATGAGTTTTGCCCTTTTAAATAAAATTACACTGTCGGTTCGCGGTCGTGTTCGAAGTTGGCAGCTCTGCATAAATGTAACAGGAGTTTATGTGCAATATTTCAGCACTGTTCATTGTTGACGTGTGTTTGTGATCAGTGTTAAAAACACATCTACTAAGGATTACAAGGAACAAGCGTGATTCCAATGCCAAGAATTCCCGCCCGANCGATCAGTGTTAAAAACACATCTACTAAGGATTACAAGGAACAAGCGTGATTCCAATGCCAAGAATTCCCGCCCGAAACGTTTTTATTCACTGCAACTTGATGTAACTATCTTCTGTATCCAAACTATAAACACAAATAAGAAAGCGAATTGTAAGTATATATCATGATGGCAAAGAAAACAAACGACCTTATGATTTTTCCTCCTGCATTACATGACGATCATCCCAGACCAATATGACGAAGTTAGTTTATTCTCCGACAGTTGTTATGGTAAGAATTAAATCTTACATTATCAAAATTTCTTTTGATTCTAACATACACAAACAGGTTCAACAAAATAGAGCATTTCTTCCCAATCCGAGGTTGTAGCGTCTTGAATTTTGGTAGGAATTTTGTAATTTTTAAAAGTCCGCGTAAAAATTATTCAGTTTACAAAATACCTAGTATCACTGAATTGGTAGTTCGAAATAGTGCCTGGTGCCTCTCTTAAATTTACTGTTGTGCAAGAGAATCCAGCAAGTCAAGTTATTAAGAATTTTTTTTATTTTTCGTAATATGCTTTCTTGATTACATCAATGACCAACACCATTCACGGAGTGGTGTAGCAAAACTATTATTTAATGGATTAATTGTACACACATACATCCTTCGTTATGATTCTCACACCACCATTCAAATACAGAGTACCTTGGCTTATTCGGAAGCATATATATCAGCTATGAAAGACAAAGTCAGTGACGTGGAAATTATTCTCCAATACATCGATTGAAATCACAAATATTAGAAGATATTAATCAATGTTTACAAGTGAACAGATAGGATCGTGCTTTCACAAGACATGTGATTTTTTTCCAATGTTATTAACAGTCAAATGTGTTTACTGTTGGCATTTATGTATTTATCTGTATTTTGACAATTTTCTTCACATAAGTAGGAGGTTTGCTCCAGATTTCGTAACACACATTAAGTAATTTCATTGCATAGCACTTTAAGTAATTTTTCCGACGGAAAGAAAGGATTATGGTATCACTTTCCTGCCTGTGTGTATGCGTGTGTCTGTGCGTGTGTCCCCCCTCTCCAACCGAAAACAGAATTCTATAAAATGTTGTACACATATATACTTGTACTTAGTAAGAACACCTCTAATTGATTGTTTTCGAGTAAAAGGAGCGCTTAATTTCATAATGGCGACCAATTTTAGAATTTATGGGACATATGTNTAATTGATTGTTTTCGAGTAAAAGGAGCGCTTAATTTCATAATGGCGACCAATTTTAGAATTTATGGGACATATGTCATATTTCGAGACCCATTTAACTGATTTAAACCAATCTTCGTACGCTAGCGATGCATCACGTAGACATAAACATTACNTGCATCACGTAGACATAAATATTAAATTTTTAGATATATATTGTTGTTTATCAGCCATTTTGGAAGATAGCACTCGTTAAAAAAAAGCCTTTACATTATTCCTCTTAAACTACTCATCCAAATCTCACCAAATTTAGTAAATTAATAACACTATAGTAGTTCAAGTAAATAGATTACATTTTCATACATTAGAAACCTATTTTAAAAATGGCGGCAACAAATATTTTAAGATTATTTGGTATATCTACCATTAAGTTTGACCAATTCGAACAAAATTTTGTATTCTAAAAGTATCTACTATCAGCATTATACCTGCCGACACATAACCACATTTGTCAGCCATTTTATAAGATAGCACCACACAATTGTATATATCATTTTGATGTAATATCTTGAGAAACAGTTGAACGATTTACCCCAAANTAATTGATTGTTTTCGAGTAAAAGGAGCGCTTAATTTCATAATGGCGACCAATTTTAGAATTTATGGGACATATGTAATATTTCGAGACCCATTTAACTGATTTAAACCAATCTTCGTACGCTAGCGATGCATCACGTAGACATAAATATTAAATTTTTAGATATATATTGTTGTTTATCAGCCATTTTGGAAGATAGCACTCGTTAAAAAAAAGCCTTTACATTATTCCTCTTAAACTACTCATCCAAATCTCACCAAATTTAGTAAATTAGTAACACTATAGTAGTTCAAGTAAATAGATTACATTTTCATACATTAGAAACATATTTTAAAAATGGCGGCAACAAATATTTTAAGATTATTTGGTATATCTACCATTAAGTTTGACCAATTCGAACCAAATTTTGTATTCTGAAAGTATCTACTATCAGCATTATACCTGCCGACACATAACCACATTTGTCAGCCATTTTCTAAGATAGCACCACACAATTGTATATATCATTTTGATGTAATATCTTGAGAAACAGTTGAACGATTTACCCCAAANCTAAGATAGCACCACACAATTGTATATATCATTTTGATGTAATATCTTGAGAAACAGTTGAACGATTTACCCCAAATTTTCAAACTAGTAATACTACGACAGGTGACATAAACTGGTATGTTTAAAGTAGGTCGGACACTTATTTTCAAAATGTCACAAACAAATAGCCATTTTTACTTAGTATGACTGGATGGAGATTTTTGGACATTCGCCATTGCGATGCTGATGCCTGTAATTGAAAAAACAAAACTGAACAGGAAAAAATACTTAAAAAACGACAAGTTACCTATGGACTATAAAATAAATATGTATACAACACTGCTACATTCCAAGAGGGAATAGAAAGAAACTGGACAGCAACTACTAACGAAAGAAATATACATGTATACACGACCAACAGATAACACATATAAAACAACACAGGCTAGAAACCTGCTAGAAAAATAGGACAACACTGACAAAATATGTGGAAACAAAATGGAACAACAAGAACAAAGAAACGCACGCAAACACAGCAGTTTTACCAGACACGACAGAATGCAANCACAGCAGTTTTACCAGACACGACAGAATGCAAGCCCAGTATGCTATTGTCAAGAATATATATGTACAAAGCCAGAAAATTCTATGATGGAATCGAGTCAAATAAAACAGGACAGCAAGCAAAAAACGAAAATTTAATGTACTAAACGAAAAACTATACACGACCAACAGGCAACACACAGAAGACGACACAGGCTAGTTATCTGCTACGCAAATAATACAAGACTGGAAAAACAAAGACAACGGAAAAACTCGCACAAACACAGTAGTTTCGCCACACACGACTGAATGCGACGTTTCAGGAAATGCTATCTGTTTCTGTCTTCAGGCAGCGACACACAGGTTCCGGGAACACAAGTGAGACTGACCTCTTTATTCCCTCTTGGAATTTTACAATGTTTTATGCATATTTATTTTCTCGTCCATAGGTTACTTGTCTTTTTTAGGTATTTTTTTGTGTTCGGCCTTGTTTTTTTCCATGAGAGACATCTGCATCGCAATGGCGAATGTCCAAAAATATCCATGAAGTCTCTCATCGCCATTGCACCATTCTTCAAATATATCATTAGCTTAGTATGCTATATCGTTGAAAACATGTAATAAATTACAAATTAATTTTGTATGTTGGCAATATACATTAGATCTATGAAATATACCTATACGGAAACTCTTTTTCCACCATTTGGTGAAATAGCATGACTTGACAAATTTTATTTTTATGTCTTATCTCTGGAGAAAACGTAAAAATTCCTACTAAATATGACAAAAAGTAAGCACTACGGCAGCTCATGTAAGTTGATATGTTTTGAGTGGGTCATACGACCGTTATTTTCAAATTGGCGGCCATGTATGCTATTTAACTCAGTAAGTTATATCTACCAAACAAATTTCAACTTTATTTTGTATGCAGGCAGTATCTATTAAAACCATTATACACGTCTATACAGAGCCTCTTTTCTCTGCCATTCTGTAAAATCGCCCCACGTGAAAAATTGATGTTTAATGTCATATCTCAGGGAACAATAAATCGATTCCCACCTAATTTGGCCAAGATAAAGTATTGTGGTAGGTCATATTAATTTGTATGTTTTAAGCGTGCCAGACACTTATTTTCAGAATTGAGGCTTCAATAACACAACTTCTTTGGGTACTATATCTAAGAAACTATGTAACCGATATTATCTTATCTTTGTTTACTGCATCTAAGGCAATCATCGAATGTACTAATAAGTAACCTTATTGTTTTCTATTTATTATGATCGTCACATAAAATCTAAGTGTGGTGAGGTGCTTATTTTCAAAATTGTAACCTTTGATAAGTTTTCCATACTTAATAAACAATTAAACGAAATTCTACCAAACTTTTTATGCCAACAGTATTTATTTGACTCATCATATACAGAATTATTTTTAGGCAATTTTGTGAGATAGCACTAAATAAGAAAATAAAGATTTTATGCCATATCTCACGGGCCTATCAACAAATTTTCTCCAAATTCGTCACACCAGCGCTACGGTAGGCCATGTAAAGTTTCGTGTTTTAAATCGTTCAGAGACCTAATTTAAAAATGACGGCACCGTAAATATTTTGGGTTAGTAAACCTTATCACCGAAACGTCAGACTGATTATATCCGAAGTAGATGATCTGACTCATATCTCCGTAATGTAGTTGGCTGCACGCTAATTTTATGGTACAATGTTTTCAAGGTTCGAGTCTCGGGTAAGGCAAATGTGTTTTTGTAATTGTCTCACTACTGTTGCATATGTTCCTGGTTCCATCTCTAATGATATTGCTGTCAATGAGACGTCAAAGTCTACCGGCCATTCAAGCACTTCATTAAACATTATTTGCGCCCATGTTGAGGAAAGTAGGCTTATAATTTACATCAGAAACTTCTTGTTTACTTTGTTGTAATAATGTATGCTCTTAAAACATATTATACATATTACGTAGCATTCTTACCGACATTAAAATTTATTTGCAAAACAGCTAAATAATGCTGGTTTCCTAAATGATAGCCTATTTTCCAAAGGAAAGAAAGGCCNTAAAATTTATTTGCAAAACAGCTAAATAATGCTGGTTTCCTAAATGATAGCCTATTTTCCAAAGGAAAGAAAGGCCTATGAGATCACTTTCCTATCTGTGCCTCTGTGTGACTGTTTGTATGTTTAACTTAAAAACTTCTGAACGCGTGAACTGAATTTCACCAAGTGCGCAATTAAAAAATGTTGGCCATTTAATAACTGATGATACTTTGTTATATTTCAGGAATCATTGGCCCGATTTAAACAAGAATTTTGTGCGTTGACAGTACATCATGTAAGAATTGAATTTTGTGATGAATATCGTTGTGAGGATAACATTTTAGAAAATAGCAAAATATGAAATAATAAAGATTTTAAGTGATATCTCGAAAAATACTCTACAAATTATCGCCAAATGTACGTAATACAACGACGAGCCATGTATATATATACATGGTAGAGGGGCAAAAATATGAATGTCCATATTTGCTATTTTTGAGTAAAATGCAATTGAAGCTATAAACTCCTGCCCTGGAAGTGTTACTTCCGATGCCCGTTATCTCGGACACATCTCCTTTAACCATTGTGCTTCGACATGTCAACAGTACTGACAATTCTCATTCATATGACACCATAACATCATTTTCTGTAAAAATTGGATAATCATCCTTTTTCGCTTTTTCCCTTATACATTTCATATTACATATTATGCAATTTAAAATATTTAAGTACTTATTTAATTTGAAGCACACAAATATGTAAGGTTTATTTGGTATATCTACCATACAGTGCTACCATTATCTACCAAATTTTTTATGCTGTAAGCAATAGGGAAAGGTAAGTGTTTTGTGTTATAGCGTAATAAATTATGTTCCAACATTATTTAAAATATTAATGTTCATTCATGTAATATAATCCTACTTTTTGGCGCATTCATTCGATTTATAAATCCCTTATGTTCTAGAGAAATAAATATTTGTAAAAAAGTGCAAGTGGTTCATAAATGGGTATAATTTCGTGAATGGAACAAGTTCCATCAATGGACCACTCCTAATATCGACCATATTTACAATAAAAATACTCTTACTTGATAAACTGCACAACTCAATCTATAAAAATGTGTTGTCTATTTAAAATTAGGTACAATCAAGAGAAANTAAAATTTATTTGCAAAACAGCTAAATAATGCTGGTTTCCTAAATGATAGCCTATTTTCCAAAGGAAAGAAAGGCCAATGAGATCACTTTCCTATCTGTGCCTCTGTGTGACTGTTTGTATGTTTACCTTAAAAACTTCTGAACGCGTGAACTGAATTTCACCAAGTGCGCAATTAAAAAATGTTGGCCATTTAATAACTGATGATAATTTGTTATATTTCAGGAATCATTGGCACGATTTAAACAAGAATTTTGTGCGTTGACAGTACATCATGTAAGAATTGAATTTTGTGATGAATATCGTTGTGAGGATAACATTTTAGAAAATAGCAAAATATGAAATAATAAAGATTTTAAGTGATATCTCGAAAAATACTCTACAAATTATCGCCAAATGTACGTAATACAACGACGAGCCATGTATATATATACATGGTAGAGGGGCAAAAATATGAATGCCCATATTTGCTATTTTTGAGTAAAATGCAATTGAAGCTATAAACTCCTGCCCTGGAAGTGTTACTTCCGATGCCCGTTATCTCGGGCACATCTCCTTTAACCATTGTGCTTCGACATGTCAACAGTACTGACAATTCTCATTCATATGACACCATAACATCATTTTCTGTAAAAATTGGATAATCATCCTTTTTCGCTTTTTCCCTTATACCTTTCATATTACATATTACGCAATTTAAAATATTTAAGTACTTATTTAATTTGAAGCACACAAATATGTAAGGTTTATTTGGTATATCTACCATACAGTGCTACCATTATCTACCAAATTTTTTATGCTGTAAGCAATAGGGAAAGGTAAGTGTTTTGTGTTATAGCGTAATAAATTATGTTCCAACATTATTTTTAAAAAAATGTTCATTCATGTAATATAATCCTACTTTTTGGCGCATTCATTCGATTTATAAATCCCTTATGTTCTAGAGAAATAAATATTTGTAAAAAAGTGCAAGTGGTTCATAAATGGGTATAATTTCGTGAATGGAACAAGTTCCATCAATGGACCACTCCTAATATCGACCATATGTACAATAAAAATAATCTTACTTGATAAACTGCACAACTCAATCTATAAAAATGTGTTGTCTATTTAAAATTAGGTACAATCAAGAGAAANATCTTACTTGATAAACTGCACAACTCAATCTATAAAAATGTGTTGTCTATTTAAAATTAGGTACAATCAAGAGAAACTGCAATAACGTAGCTTAAGGTTTCAAGTCTGTGTAATCCCTCCCATGAGAGACTTTTGATTACGCCACTCAGTCAAGAGTTCTACGGAACTAAACGAAACAAAACGGGAGGCACGACAAATGCACGGAGGCCGCGGTGGGGCAGTGCTCAGACTACTCGCCTCCCACCAAGGCGAACCGGGTTCGATTCCCGGCGGGGTCGCCTGCCGGATTTTAGCAAGTGGGATTCGAGCGGGACGATTCCGGATTTTGTCGGGGGTTCCCCGTTTCGCCCGCCCTTGTATTCCGGCGATGTTTCGCCCTCGTCGTCTCTCAAGGCCCTCGACGTTAACAGTCGCCCAGATCTCTTTACCTTTGCTGCAACATAGCCCACTGTTGCGCGCAGTTGGGTTTGGCCGGATCTGCCAACTGTCTTGCTCGCCAGGCACTAAAATTCCCCCGGGATGGCTCTCAGGTAGTGACAACGACACTCCTCGGCGCCACCACAGACAGCGGCAGGGATGATCCCTCGCAGGCGCCGCTAGAAAAAGAGGGCCAGGGGTTGAGAAGGGGTTGCAAGATGAAAGTGGGGAAGGGGTATATAGCGTTAAATGTGCACCGGGACGTCTGGCGAGATCAAAAGATACACGACGAACGGCGGAACAAGACGGGGCGAGGCGTCTGAATTATGAAACGCACTAACCGTGATCGAACAAGCGCCCAGACCTGGCAAGTCTCGTCGCATCGGTTTTCAAAAGACCTTAAAAATTATTGCCTCATACGCACGTTCTCTTATTTTCATGCTTTCTATTTTTATCTTGTCTGTGCGTGAATTGTTCGCCATTTTTATACACGCTCGTTCAGTTAGAGATATAATGGGCGATCGAAATTTGCCACGACTTTATAGGCTTTGTAACGTTGATAATGTGCCCTGCTCAAAGTGCAGNATATAATGGGCGATCGAAATTTGCCACGACTTTATAGGCTTTGTAACGTTGATAATGTGCCCTGCTCAAAGTGCAGTCTCAGGAAATATAACACTTTTGTACAATATTTGTAAATATCAAGCTACCCGGGGTCAACGAAATTAAACTATAACCAAACAGAGTTAAAATTTGACGCACATCTCAAATGAACTGCTATTAGTAATAAAATGGTATTTTGAAGGTAAAAATCATTTTAATAAGTTGCTGCTAATTAAGCCAAATTTAAATTCTCTTTTTACGTTAGTTTCATGAGAAACTATATTAGACACTTTATAAGAGACAAGAAGCCATCCCAACACCTCCTTGCAAGTTAATTCTTATTCATAGGTATGTGTATAGATCTCCCGGGATGATTATACATTCTACAACGAGTTAAAAAGGTTATTCTATTAAACCTTTCATGCCCATTGTAGACACCTGTCTGCATGATGCACAGGAAGATTATATTTGAGCTGTACTGTACATTGCGAGGATCAGTGCTCACTGAGCTTCCCTGGAGATAACTGAGTAGTAAACCTTGCTATTGCTTTGTTTTATGACTGGTTCATACTACTGACATCGAACACAAAACCTACAGCTTATTGTCTGTAATTACGAAAAAAAAGTACTTCGTCAGCTTAAGTATAGCACTGGTCGAAAACATTTCTTACTTTCGACACCAGAAACCATAAATAAATGTAGGGATGAAAAGATTAAAACTTTCCCCGTTTTCTGTACTGCTCACTAAAGTGGGCATATGTGTTTACACCCATAGTGAAGTTGCCACTCTTCGAGAAGAAAAAAGGTATTTCGATTGTGTTACGGTCAGTTTGTAAATAAACTGCAAACCCGTGACAGATTTTAACATTTTAAATACATGTCATAAAATTATACAACGACTGACTGCAAAAACGGAACGTATTCTGTGTATAATATTTATATTTCACATAATTATATCTAATACCAATCAACNCGACTGACTGCAAAAACGGAACGTATTCTGTGTATAATATTTATATTTCACATAATTATATCTAATACCAATCAACGAACACTCGCAATAAGCGCGTGCACTCTTTATATTATATTTTTAGGTAACCATCTAAACACACGTAAACGGCGTTTACTCACTTTGTTCTTCAAAGTAGGCATTCATTTACAAGGGACTCTTCTTGATGTTAATTAAACTCGCAAATATGAAATAAACATTATAACGATTTTGTATTTTAAATTTTATTAAGGTTTGCTGATAAGTCTAAATACAAATTTCGTTTCAACAACTACTGCCATTCTCTGATTGGCTACTGCCAGAGAACATGTAAAACATAGCTTGTTCATTTAACGCTTAAGTAAAACACAGCAACGCAGGATCTGACTTTTCTAGAGGGAGAGGAACAGTGGGCGATTTGCAGTAAAGTCCGTCTGGTATTATAACTGCTATTCGTCCCAAAGCAGAGTAGGAAGTTCTTAACGAGGTTGGGCCTCGCATATGATACCACAAAATGAGTACGTATACAGAAGAATTGACGTGGCGGTTCCTTTGATGTGAGCGAACTCGGTAGCTCAATGGTCTTGCAAAGCTGTGAAATCGTGCCTTGGTTCTGACTGGCTATTGCACGTTATGGACTAATCGTTATTGATCGGACAGCCGTCTGGCAAGTAAGTCTCCAGGAACTGATTGGTGAACGACGTTTCGCCATTTTATTAGCTGNATTGATCGGACAGCCGTCTGGCAAGTAAGTCTCCAGGAACTGATTGGTGAACGACGTTTCGCCATTTTATTAGCTGGCGAGGCCATTTTTCTGGCATGTGAGGCGGGAGTTCGCAATGCTTGCCGCAATTTTTCTTCTGTGTTCTTAAGTACGCTGTGCTGGTGTAGTGCGTTGTGAATACCAGTGCATAAACGTAACACAGAAAGCGAGAAGGAAGGAAAATTAGGAGCTGAAGGATCCGTAATATCGGATGTCCCAAATTAATGGTTACCCCTTTGCACGCTAATAACTGAGAATCTTTTTAAGAAAATTTGACGGGACTGCGTGTATTTGATACTACAAGGATTATGTTGGGTGTGTGCGAGCGCGTGTAGCCAATCCACTTTTGCCAGTTCGGTTTGCAGTCCTCAAGCGGCAACGGTACATTTGTAGAGGAAATGGCGGAGAACAAAATATATTTATTTTCTAGCAAAGTAAGTAGATGTTAAAGTATTATTGGAGATGCAAGAATATGACTGGTGGGCGAAGATTATTCAGGGCATAATTCAATGCTGTGCCTTCATCGCGTGTAACAATGACACGAATACGAGACAAGTTTCAGAGGAATGGAACAGTGTATGATGTGAAGAAAGGACGGTGTGACAGGAAGAAAACTGCAACGCACGAAGGAAGTATGGGGGCTGTGTTTCACACATTTACATGTTTCCCCGCGAAGTATAAGTACTTACGTGAGTCATGTGTCAGTACATCAGGTGTCCATGGCATTTTAAAGCAAGCAAAGTAGAGGTNTGCAAGAATATGACTGGTGGGCGAAGATTATTCAGGGCATAATTCAATGCTGTGCCTTCATCGCGTGTAACAATGAAACGAATACGAGACAAGTTTCAGAGGAATGGAACAGTGTATGATGTGAAGAAAGGACGGTGTGACAGGAAGAAAACTGCAACGCACGAAGGAAGTATGGGGGCTGTGTTTCACACATTTACATGTTTCCCCGCGTAGTATAAGTACTTACGTGAGTCATGTGTCAGTACATCAGGTGTCCATGGCATTTTAAAGCAAGCAAAGTAGAGGTNAAGTATAAGTACTTACGTGAGTCATGTGTCAGTACATCAGGTGTCCATGGCATTTTAAAGCAAGCAAAGTAGAGGTCCTACATAACCACATTATTGCACGTTATTAATAAAGACAGCACGAATGGGCGTGTTGAAATTTGTGAGTGGGTTGTGAATATCTGCAACAACAAACAACAAATATTTTACTCGTACGATAATTTGGTCCGATGAGGCAAACTTTAAACTAAAAAGAACTGCCATCCGCCACAACAGGTGTGTAGTGGGCCAATGCAAATCTCCACATTGTGGTAGAGCAAGCAGTTTGTCTTCCTGGGTGTACATTGTGGCACGGTATCTCTCCTGAAGGACACGTAGGGACATTCTTCTTTGACGGAATGGTTACAGGTGAAAGTTACTGTGACATGTTGCAGGTAAGCATTGTGCCAGCTGTTCACCAGCTCTACTCAGACGATGATCGCTTTTTCCAGCAGAAAAAGGAACCACCACATTTTCGTGGAGATGTATTTTCACTCTAGGATGAAACATTTTTGGGAGTTGGGTATGCCAACGAGGAAGTGTTGAGCATCCACCCAAATCTCCAGATTTAACGCCGTTAAAATTTTATCTGTAGTGAACCCTGAAAACACTGTGTATGCCACAAAGCTACGGACAATGAATGCCATGAGAGATGTGATTTGTGACCAGCTGTGAATCTATTACCATGGAAACGATAGCTATTGTTTATCGTTTTGTTATACGGCGTTGCAGACGATATCTTGTTGCTAGTGACAGACATTTTGAATATTTATAGCTGCTAACATTCGGACACAACCAAAATTGTCCTTATAACGTCAAACAAAAACAGTCGAATTATATTGTCTTCAACATTTTCTGTGTTTTTCCTGTTCAAAGATTGTAATATTTTATTAAGGACACCCGGTACAGTCACGTACGAAGTGACGGTAACACCTTCCTCCAGTCCAAACCGTGACGCGATGTAAAGATTGAGCAAGTTGTTCGGGGATCAGAAGAAACTCTTAATGCCTCAAGATTAGAGCTCGGTACACCTACAGTGAATTAAGTTTTCCAACAACAACAATCCGTTCCGTAGCTTGGTGTACTAAGACAGTCGAGGTCACAAACAAACTAATTTTCAACTTTTAGGGACTCAGCTTTCCGAGGAGATTATACAAATTATTCAGCCTTTCTGAAAGTGGTACTTTTGAAGGTCAGAAGTATTTAGATACAGCACTGAAATATGGTCGGTCTCACTGCCTGCAGATGGAACGCCATTCATTACATTCTTATAGCAATTTGCTTAGGCTGTTTGATGAGAAGTACCTGGATGGAAAAGAACAATGTTTACTATAGTCGATTCACGGTTACTTCCAACTTTTCTGAAGCCCTGCCAAAGTTCTACTTCCGGGATATTCCTCTGCCTTATGCAAACAGAGCTTAGAAAATTACACCAAAGGGAAAACGTACCGCATACATCCGCACTCGGTGTAACACTATTTTGCATAATAACCCGCTCTTACTAGACATTACCAATATATATGTTTTCTCTCTATCTTAATTCATATCATTTATAAATTAAATATTGTAATTTATATATAAAATATAATTAAAAGTTCAATTTAATCAAAAACAGATTCTTTTATCTTCACATAAATATGAAACGCTTGAGACACATTACATATTTAGGAAAGAACCAAACACATCATACACGAGGTGTTTTTTCAAGGGTTTGATCCAAGACATCTGGAAATACCGCGAATAGACAGAATTGACTGAGCTACACAGTGAATGCTTTAAACCGTGCCATTTATTCCACGCGAAGCGCATTAAAGAGTATCTGAACAAACTCAACACTAATGACATCGTCCATGACCGATGGCGACTACTACACAAATACCTGTTGAATTAGGAAAACCGGCCAGTTACCCGCACCTCCCAATTTGTAGAACATTTATTGCATATTGTAAGACTGGAATCCATGCCGAGAGGTAACGTAAACAATGCTCAACTTGGTGCAACATGTTCTCCACGACCTTTGAAACAGAACTGAGTTTCAGCGTAATAATACCATTAGTTTACTGCAGTTAAGCCTGGTAAGCTGTCAGCAGTGCGATAATATGTAAACAAAATTGCATTATTTTGTCGGAAAAGAAGGAGGCGCAGACATGAAGTGATCCGATAAACTAGATAAGAGACACACCAAACGAACTAACCTGCATTCCCATCACCAAAACAACTAAATATGTCTGAATGTAGCACTGGTACAAGTTGGAAAATAAACACTCCTGATGAACAAGAACTCCCAAAAGTGATACTTCACTTTGTTCAACACTTCCGTGCCTGCCTTCCAATTGTCGGGAGTTGAGCTGTTTTGTTTCTGTCACAACGTAAATAATTTACCGTATTACTTACGGCCTAGCCAAGACAATGAGTCAAGGATCTGCCAAAGGATACAAAATATTCGGCTGCATTCGGCAGTAGTTGAGAGTTGCCACACAGGAGGGGTGCGTGCGTGGCTGCAGCACATCAGCAGAATACCACAGCTCTAGTAACCAGATCGAGACCAGGTCGAAAGTAACGAAAGGAGAGCGCACCGGAAGACGGGAGTTTTTCTTGTAAATGATCATTATGTGTACTATCTTGTACAGCGTGTGGGCAGTCGAGTCTCCTGCGCCTGTGGCTTATAGGTAAAAACAGGAGTACTATCCAGAGCAACATTCTGTGTCCGCAGCGCCCAGCACTTGCTTATCAGTCAGCCACGAAGCCACGTCGGGCATTTTATTTGCAACTTCAGATGTTAGAGTAATCAATGCTGTGCACACCAGTCATATCCCATCAAGTCTGAAGCCAGACAATAACATGGCACCACCGTGCTTTAATTGGCTGCAGTTGAATGCATTTTGTAAATCGATCAACGGAAGACAGAGAACCACATCGAGAATGTCTGAGCCGGCTCGTTTTGCCCCCAAGAAGCGTATTTGTTCTGTGTCTGGATGCTACAGTAATCTTTGTGTGGTAGTTAATAAGACATCATTGGACAACACCTAGGAAGTACTGCCCTGATCATTGCAGTGAATATATGCCGAAATAAAGATAGTGACTGTTTATGTAGGTGTCATATAAAAATCTTTGTTTTACATGGTCAATATAAAAAAAAATATATATTGTATTTTTTCTGAAGTACTTTTTTTTTTAAATAAGTGGGGTAATTTACACCTAGTTCTTGATTATTTGTAGCTAGTTTCCCGCTGTTTAAACACATGCAGTCAGTAATGAGTACGATTTGAGCTGTCTCAGTGCTAAAATTGTAACAAAATCCATGCCTGGTCTATGATCAGCTGTTTCACACACCGAAAAAGTCGAACTAAACTCGCTCTTGTTCGATACGCGTTAGGCTTGTCACACACTATCCGAAACGCTACGTGAAGAATTACCTAAGATGCCACTACCATACGAACAGAAAATAAATTATTAGATCAGTTGCTGACACATATCCGGCAGTTCGTAAAGTCTAGTTTATTTAATTCAGCGGAAGTTTTTAGGAACGTTCTCAAAAGTAAGCCCGTGCAAGATTAACAGCATTGCGATTTGTGCCGGAACGCATTATATTTTTCACCAAGTAGTCTTCATTAACCAAAATATAATTCCCTTTTTCAAGTCCCATATTATTTACGTGGATGCACGTAATAACTACAATTCAAGTCTTCGGGCTGTGTAAATATGTTTTGATGAATCACTGTGGTTCACTTGAGGCGCTACCATAAGTTTATCCGACTCGAGTGACCTGTTTATAGTACTAACAATTCCGCAACCACCATTTACATATAAATCTTTACCGAACTAACGACCTGTTGACGATGTGAAATAGTTTCTCTTAACGAGATCAGTTGATTGCACTATCGTTGATGAGATGACTGCTTCCTCTACTCCTGAACAGTAAAGCTTCCCTTCACACGTACCACAGCTAGATAATGTCAGTATCCCAATTTGGTTGCAGCTACCAGCTATTAGCAACCACATAGTCTGAACATGATTGACATAACGCCCATCTTTAAGTCGGCCGCTGCCTACTATCACCTCGTCGACATGTCTCACCTTCCTGCATTTGAGGTAATTTGTTCCGATGAAAGTGGGTTGCTACTGTTGATTCAACAAGACCTCCTAGATATGGTATAAAAACTGCTCTAAATATCTAAATTGAGTGACCTAATTCGCTTATTCGTCCAATGTTAAAGCTTCGGCTGATGACAATTTTATCACACATTTATCCTCCAGCAACAACAAAGAATAGTACATTTTCAACAATTCTAGAAATTAAATGTTGTTTTAAGGAACCCTAATGCTGAAAACTAATCCATTCAACCATGATTTTTAACGCGCTTGATAAAAACGTCAGTCGTCTGTCAGTTACGTGTGATTATTTAATATTGCACAAATTAATAGGGCGACACATGTTAGTTGGGGAAACCTAGTAAAAATCGAAACCCAGAACTGGAATACATTTTCCTGAGTTCTATGGAACTATAAAGCACTAGTGCTATGGGAAGAATATTCAGGTCAGACTATGTAGTAGTGTCTTTCCTCTATAGTAAAATAATGTTGGAGATGCGATAATCGCTCCATGGGTGCAACTTTAACTATAACTGGAAGAAAATTTAGTTTCAGCATTAGTAAATGAATCATTTCCAACGCCGACACTTACGTCCATACTTACTGCATAAAATAGCGGCAAGAAGATGACTTATCCACTAGAGGCGAAAGTTTGTACAGGGTTCAATAACGGGCAATAATGCAATTTATTTACGTTTGTGTGCGATTATCAGTGTAGAACTGCCACTAGGAGGCTCTAACACCCCTACAACCTGAGTAAAATTAACTATGGTAGGAAGAAACTGTGTCCAGTACAATCAGTGCATGTGTGTGTTTGTGTGCGAGCATATGTGGAGTGAGCATCAGTGAGTTCCCAGCATGCCTTTGCGACGCATGCGACACATGAATGAACAACTTAGGCTACATTAGGCTACAGAATTTGAGAAAGAGCGAATCATTGGGCCATGGAGGTCGTTTATCAAAATGCCCTTCACCAGGACCTTTGCGACCAAACTGTGCGAAAGTTTTGGGAGTAGTTGTAAAATGAGAATACTGTAAATGTGCACCGGGAGGGATCTGGACGACCCATAATGATCACAAGAAGTGAGGAACGTTTCATCGTTCGACAGACACGAACTCAACCAGCAGTGTATCTTCACGCCATGCAAAGACATGCATAATAAATAACAGTAACCACTGTTTCAACGCATGCCCCTTCGAGGTGAATTAAATAAAGAGACTTGCATGCTCGACGTCCCTTACGACGTCTACCATTAACAACCAGACAATGACGACTTAATTTGCAGTTTTGTGATAATAGGTAACATGGAAGTCTGAGAAATGGCAATGCAATGACTTCAGTGATGATCTGAGCATGGATGATAACTGTACTACAGTTGAAAGGGCCACTGGATAGTGCACAAGTCATACTTGTGAGACACATCACCAAAACAGTTGGTATCACATTTCATAAGCATTCATATCCTATGATTCTTGGTCTTCCCTTGTAGTGATAACGGAAACATAAACGGCACAATCGTATGTTCAGGTGATTCTACCGCATCATGTATTCCACTTATTTGTGCAGCTCTAGCAAGTAGTTTTCTAATAGGATAATACCCACTCCCATACAGCACATATTTCCCAGAACTACCTTCATACTTCCTTGGCCGGCCTGGTCGCCAGACTTGTCGCTAATATAACATTCATGGGGCCAGCTGGGACAGCCTCTTCAGCCATCAATGGGTCTGCAGCATCTGGAGCAGCATTTGCAAAAAATATTGGATGATCTTCCACAGGAAAANACATTCATGGGGCCAGCTGGGACAGCCTCTTCAGCCATCAATGGGTCTGCAGCATCTGGAGCAGCATTTGCAAAAAAATATTGGATGATCTTCCACAGGAAAGCATAAAATGTCTCCTTGACACCTTGCCTTACTTATCACCGTATGTCTCCCACTATTGACACAACCTAAGGTACTTTCAAAGCCACAATTTTAGCCGTGTAATAAGCTTTTTTGTTTTGATGTTTTGGTGAATTATTTGACCCGTAGATCTTACTGACTACGTCAAGTTGCATTCCATTTGGATGCTTCTTTCTGAGTTCAGAATTTTTTTCTATAGAATGTAACAGAATGGCTATTTCAATTCGTAGCGCAGAAGTACAGTAATTTGATCTGATAAGAATAAATATGAATAACCTTTGCGTAAAGCATGAAATTATTTAATTCCTCTATGAATATTTCGTGCCTGTTTTACTATACTAAGTTATTTAATTTCTAGAAAATCTACTGGACATGGGACACCATAAGGCTAATGTAATTACGTAGTAGGTTGTTTTTCCTTGTGACGCGATGGACATGAATATCTTAAACATGTAGATAGATTTGGTTTTGAAGTTCGATATATATGTTGAACATTATTATTTGTCACTAAAGATGCATCAAGGGCTACTCGACTTCAGGGCTTGAGCTGGATTGGTAGCTCTACAATTTTCGTATTCGCAATATTGAGATGCGTGCATATTGCTGAGTTTACGTCCTTTGGTCAAACGTGTTTTTTTTCGTATCCAACAGACAAGTTGAAGTTCGGCAATTGTTACTTATGTCATCTCTTATCTAACGGGTGATTTATAACACTTACATTCGAACCAATGTGGATACGTGGGTTAAACAGCCTCGTTTGCCAGTTTATTACAATTTTTGTGCAACACGTTTTTCTAGAATGACTGCGCTGCTTGGTTCGTTTAATTTCGAATGGTCTTTCAAGAGTTGTTGGGTCTTCTCATTTCTCTAAAACACGATTTTGTACTTATGTAAACTTACGCATTTAATTTGGTCGAATTTTTGTAGAATTTATATATATATATATAATGTATTTCAGCATTTACGGTTACGACATGACAACCGCATTCCACATCCTAACGCAAATGGAACGCCCGGGTTCAATTTTTGGCACCAAGACAACAAGGCCTTACAGCCTCTATTTGACAGCACTGGCGGTGGGCAATACGATTGCTACGCGAAAATTCTTTTGCAATATACAATAATAATGTGAAATGAAATGGGCAGTACTGAATAATAAAAGAATTTTCGCTGCTTTCATTGTGTTGCCTTTTGAAAGCAATTTAAGAAAGTTGTTAGGGAATATTACTTAACGATACATTTAATGGTGAAGATATCTTCGCGTAAATTCAGCATTGTTTATTGCCGAAACACAAAGCTATAGGAAATAGAGTAATTTCAGTTTCTCCAGTCATTACGGATCGCGTTTCCGTATACTAACAGCACATTTCTGTAAATGTTTCTGTGAATCTAAGGATATTTTTAACAGTGTAGTCAAGTAGACATATGTAACTGGATTAAGGAGAAGGAGGCCGCTGGCTGTGTGCCTGCCTGACGATGAATTTGTGTGCGAGCCACGTGGAGTGTCGAGGTCGTCTACAACTGATCCGCCGTGTGCGGGTACCTCCGCGTATCCTTGACTCCGATACAAACTGCATGCGGATTTCGGAAGGCTCGAAACAAGGCGGGCTCCGTCAAACTCCGTCAGATGTTCACACGGCTGTCTCGTACGCCTTCTCAGCCACCGCCTGTCACTCACTAATCACGCCTGGCAAGTTTCGCGCGAGCAACATCAAATCCGCTGCTCTGAGAACTTGTTTGTGTACGGCGTACGGAGAATATCTGTAGCGTCCCCGTACGACTTACGTGCACATGCGAACGTACGAAACTTTACTAGTTTGCTCATCAACCATTCACGGGTCAAGTTTTCAATTTACACGGCCACTGTATAACAATACAAGGCGTGCAAACATTATAGCAATGAGTGTATATTACATCTTTAAATTCAGTCGACCTGGTCTTTTCCATACATGGAGCCACATTGACTAGTTAAGAACAACTGTTGACCTAGAATGTGTAAATATTTTACAAAATGCATTATTGGAATAAAATTTTAAGAACCAAAATGAGACAAAAGTTAAAATTTTAGTGGGTATGTCACTATATGTAAATATATATTCGTATACGTAGTTTTATATTTTTATGTGTGTAAATCAAGGAATTTTCGGTTTAATAAAATTTTAAGTGAAATAATTAATGGGAATTTTAATTTATCAACAACGTTTAAAATTCATTTTATATAGGCCCTAAATATGTTGTGTGAGTACAGATTGGGACATACATAAAACATACTAGCGAACCGGCCTGGCTTCGCCCGGGTACAATTGAGTTTTACAGTGATACACTAATAAATAAATTGCGAAAAGATAATTCATTTATGTGAAAACAGAATCATATAATCATACTATGTTGGTCTAGGTTTTTAACTGATTACGGCAACCCAAAAGGAAGGAAACATTTTTTACCCGATAGCCAAGAAGTAGGGTATTCTTTTTGGAGTGTATCTGTGCAACTATCGCATAGTTACAACATTTTCGCTTTCCAGCGTCGATGTATAAAAATCAAACCGAGAGTTTAATCAGGTTGTAGCTTTATAAATAAGTGTACCTAGGTAATTATTTTTGCTCGTAGCTGAGTGATCCCAATTGATCACCAAAGTTAAGCAGTGTTCCCAGCGGTACACATTTGGATGGGTGACCATTAGGTGGCATAACATCTGAGCGCTTCCAGGCTTCAGACAGCACTTTAAATATTCGGCCCCGGTGGTTATCTATTGATAGCAGTCGTTAAGCCATTTCAGAGGCCCTTGGGTGGCCTTATAAACTCTGATACCAGTGGAAAAAAATATTTCGGTCATGTTCCCAGCCGGTGCAGAATTACGTTTTGTTGTCATTTCACAGGAACTGTACAATTTTCCGGGATAAAAACTATTATATGTCCTATTTCAGGACCTTTAGTAAGTACATACCAAATTTCATCAAAATCCGTTCAGCGGTTATGGACCTGAGTGGTAACAAACACTCACACACAGACTTTCGCATTCAAAAATATTAGTAGGATATGTGATTACAGATCTGGACATATATATATATATATATAGACACGCACACAAGATTTCACAGGATCATTGCGACAAACGTATAGAGTGATAGGTTATGCAATGGGCAACATTGTTTTTCAGAGAACGTATGTCCGGAGACGTCCCGTTTATACTCTAGGAGTCTTTGTACAACACGTTATAACGTCTGGCCGGTTGGCAGTTAAAGCGTTGCTAGCAACAGGCACCAGCTGCCTATCTCCCAGGAAACAGTGGTATTTGATGAAGTAAGTAGGTAGACGTTTGTATATTGCAGTACTTTATTGACTGGCTGTAACATATTTCCATACGTTAACCTAAAGCAGGTGCTCAAAACGTCGAACCTCCGCTTGATTGCAGACGTTACAACGTCGCTGCATTGCCTGGCGGACTCTCTCTCTCTCTCTCTCTCGCTCTCTCTCTCTCTCTATCTAAGTTTGATAGAGGGACTGAAGATATATGGGCGGTCTTTAACAGTGAAGTTTTGAGAGCCGATGAGGGTGAAGCGATGCGAGTATGGGGCAGCGCCAGAATGAAACGATGGGGGGACGAGAGTTCCTGACAAAACCCGTCGCCCAGCCTCATCGTCCCGGACGATTCCCCCACGTGAAAATCCGGGAGTGAACCTGCCGGGAATCGAACGAACCGAGTGAGCACGAATTCGGTGTGTTGTCCGTTTGATGTGATTTTGTATAATTGGCTTAGCTTTGTTTGCATGAGGCGGAGGAATATCCTAGGAGCAGAACTTCAGCGGGGCTTCAGAAAAGTTAGAAGTAACCGTGAACAGCCTATATTGATGGCAGGTGGGCCGAGTAGCAAACTGCTGTGGGCTACGCAGAAACATTCCACGCGTATTTGACGTGCTCTTGCGGTACTATTGTCGATGCCGCTGTTCGTGGTGAGATAATCCGCTCCGCAGGGCGTAGCAACATAGGATGTCAAATCTCTCGACTCCATCGAGCACAGGCGGATTGTCTCATCAGCCCTCTACCACCACCACCCTGCGGTCATATTTCTGTCATCGTGAGACGTTGGCAAGAGCAGTATTATATCATGAGCGTACGTAAAGCCAGAGCAGAGATATTAATTAGCGTTTGAAACGTTATATGTACTCCATTCATAGTAGCATCCCACTTTTGTGAAGTCCTACTTAAGTTCTACTTTCAGGCTGTCCCTCCGCTTCATGCAAACAAAGCTTAAACAAGTATTGAAAATTACACCAAAGGGACAACACGCCGCATTCGTGCGCACTCTGTTTGATACAATTTTGCATGACAACTTTTTGTTATTAAGCATTATCCACACCCTAATTTTATAAATGTTTTTTTTCATATTAATTATAAACGAAATACTTTAATTAATAGATAAAATATCAGTAAAAGTTCAGTTCAACCAACAGTATGATACGTTATGATTAACTGTAGGATAAAACACTTGGGATCCACACCACATTTAAGAAACAACGGAACTCATCATCACATATGGGGTAGTTTCTCGAACTTTTGATTCAAAAAGTGTGAAGATACCGCGAATAGACTATAATAGCAAGGCAGTGTGGACACTTTATAGTGACAAGAATATACAAAGCTGGTAAATGAGTGTTCTCATTTTTAAAATAATATTTTCTAACAATTAATGCATAATACATAAACTCTCTCTGTCCCAAACACTTACTCAATCACACACACACACACACTCTCTCTCTATCTCTCTCTCTCTCTCTCTCTCTCTCTATATATATATATATATATATATATATATCCTCCCTTTCCTGTATCTTATCCTCGTCCTTGCTAATACTTTTAAAAAAAAATATTCACTAATAAAGTACCTTGAGGTGTTATAAAAACTTTCCCTCAAATTCTTTGTAATTATCACGTTATCACGGATGAGATTTATTGCACATGCTTCTCTGTGGTTTAATAGCATGTCTGGCAACACCGATCCGAGACACAAAGAGTGATACTGTGATGAAGACGAAGCAGGCTGGACACTGAAATTGTAACAATATTATATATTCAGAAACTGGAGTTATTATACAAACTGATTTCCAGTACCATGCACTACCTACGTTTCTGCGCGAGAATAGAAAACTTGCGATGAAGAAGTGCATTTAATTACGTAAATGTTGAAGGTTGAGAGGCTATTGAAGGGGCAGTGCTGCTTTAATATTGTAGACGACAGCGCCAGCCAAATACTGCACGCGACGTTGCGAGTTATTCCCCATAAACAAGTGCGGATGGTTACAGCAGGGGCAGCGCACTACACGGGCAAATTACAATACTCGAGAGGCTCTCAGTTACTGCCGAGGGTCACGCAACGGCTACGCACGGGCCGCGGTAAACAAAACCACGAAACCTTTTACCTCCTCTGCTCCCACAGCGGCGATGCCCTTTCAATGAGCTGCGCCTTAATGAGGGTTGCTTGACTTCTCGTGTCTAACTACGTGGACTGTTGCTGGGGTGGAAGCCTCCCTGTTAGGAACTAATTTACACTCCAGGGACGTTCACCAGCCCCTCCCTGCCCAGAGCAGGACCTGACCAAGCGAGCACACCACACTAGTCTGGAGAGCTCGCTCGTGCATTATTCACGCNGGGGGGGGGGGGGAAGAATCATTATCTGTTACAGGTACAAACTGAAACTTACCAGTGTATTCAGTGCAGTATTGGTGAGTTAATGAATTCTTATTATTTCTTACAATTATTCTCATTTATTGAATGTAGCACCTCGGGAATGATATTTGAACAACCACCTAACAGGTGGATATTAGCCGTGCCGGGCGTATTTAATTGCGGAATAACTTACGTAACTCACATGTTGATAATTCATGTGTTCTTCCCGCCTAATACACTGGGTACAATATTTCCCAGTTCGTTACACATTTATTTACATGCATGTACTACGTCACAACCTGACCTGGGTACTAACTTGTTAAAAAACTGTAAGTTGAGTAAAAAAATTTGTTATTAGGAATATTTTTCACTTAACTGATTAGTTTTCCAACCAATTAACCAATGGCTTCAATTAGTTAACTTTTTTTGTAGAAAAGTAAATTATTATCCGGTTTATGCACAGACTTAAAATTCGTATTCTTTTCGAATGAATTTGACATATAAGAACGTATTCAAGTGCACATCTTCGTAATTGTTAGTATTTTACTGAAAGCTCACCCTATCTTTATTATCTGCATTTTTAATTTGTCCCTCCAAATTTATGGTGTTGGCTCTGTTTTATGGCGTTTCTTATAAAGTGAGTAGAAGAGTGAAATCAACATAAAATAATTCGGTGTTTATTTCCCTTAGCTAAAATAATAAAATATGCTTCCAACAGAAAACTGTTCGCTAACTTTACTCAGTTTTTTTTTATCCGGGCACAAATTTTAACATAATTTTATTCCTTTGTTCTACTCGCTAACTTTTAATGAGTTCTTTTTTCAGACACTAACATTTAATTTAAATTAGTTACATTTTTGGCATATTAACCTAAACTTTACATTGGTTTATTTTTAAAACTAACCTACCCATGTCTGGTCACAGCCCACCGAGCGAGTTGGCGCAATGATAAACCTCTGGCCTCGCTTTCGTGAGGACATAGGTTACGTCCAGATGATTTTTTCGCTAAAAAAATATTTTCATTTCGTCAAATAAATTTGATGGGAAAAAAAAAATGCATTCGTTTTTATTAGAACATGAATTTGTTGCTTTGTAACGATTTCACTCAAACTAAATTAAATTTGTTATTCATTCTTTTAATCCGTAAATATTTAAGTTGAAAACATTCAAAAAATTGTAATGATAAAGATGAAAGGACAAACTAATGAGAGAACATATGTCATGTACCATAATAGTCAAATCACAGTAATTTTTTGCGATAAATCTTGTAATTTGGCGAAACATGTATGTCCAAGAACAGTCACTAGTGTTTGAGTTATACAAGATTTTTACATCGTCCACATAAAACTTTTGTTAATTTGTACATATCAATATTTTAATTAAATCCTGTTTAGTTCAATATTACTCCAACACATATCCACAGCCTCACTACCGAATACTACTAATTTTATTATTGATAAAATAAAAATGCTCCTTGCATAATAAACACGTTTCTGCAAAGAAGTGGCACGAACCTGTTTGATTTTGTTTACTTGGCACTATGAAAATTACAGACATTTGCTTTCAGTGCAGTTGTCTTTTTATTTTTATGTCCTACACTATCACTAAATCACTGTGCACACGGCATGGGAGTGTTTAAGCACGTGTCTTTTCCGGCCCTCTCAATCTTTACATCGCAGTTTTGCACTTTGGTCAGATTATAATATAACTAAATAAAACTTCACTTTCAAACTCCCAGGCACGATATAAAACAGTTGTTATTCCCTGCATGCTTAACCGGTTTTGCTACATAAGCAGCCGACTACAATCGCCATTCGCACTCAGTAGTTGTAACTGTCGTATTTGCTAGTTGTCAAGAACCTAACCACAAAGCACAGGAAATTAGTAAAGTGGCAGTGTTTACAAATACCGCGCGAATGTATAGTGCGTAATTATTACATTCGACAAAATAAATACTTGTCTGTGTTATATATAGAGACTATTTACTTTCGTCTTATCACCAACATTTTTGGTCAGAGATGTTCGTTTTTAAATAAAATACTTGTAGGCGTGGTGGGCGTGATTCTGCCCGTGAACGAGCTCCGTAGCGATTCGGCTCGATATATATCGAATAGTACGGGCAACGATATTCTTTCGACCTTGCTACCAAACGATTTATGTTCTCGCGACATACGCTTAGGTTTACGTTTTTATAGTCAATAACGTGATCACCACGCAAATAGTTTTGTCATTCGCACGTATGTGAGGTAAATGTGAGATATGCTGTTTAACAATTGGAAAATTGCAAAACTTAATGTTTGTAAGAATTTTCACGGTAAAAGGAGCTCGCACTGTAGTTTTAGATACACTTAAACAAGCAATTTCGTCGATGTTTCGCGAATACGGAAATTATTAGGGAATTTCACGAATGAGAAATAATTTCTCAGTATTTCGCATTATTTGGCGTTAAATCGCATTCGTGAAAATTTCTAGGCACTAGTAATACAGCACCAACTGCAAAATTTAGCATCTTCAGCTCATCAAGTTCATAATCCTACATTTGGATCTACAGACTTTAACATGGTCGTATCTAATGTTAAAAATTTAACCACCACATAGTATTTGTGTTGTTTTTACATTAAATAGTACCAGACGTAAGTAGATGTTTCCAAATATATTCTGAATTTTTATCCGACCAGGCCATATTGTTCTCATGGTACGTATGGGCATAAATTATAACCTAAGCAGGATTTTAAAGAATTCCCATCTAAAAGCGTGAACAGTCCATAAAATATTTCACTTTAAAACGGTCTTCGAACAATCTGTACTTATGTAAGCACAGAAATAAGGGTGAAATTATGAATAGTTACTACGGAGATCTAAAATTGGATTTTGATTAGTCACGAGGTGAAGAAAAAAGAACAAGGATAATTTTTGCACTGGTAACGTAACTTCTTCCTAAGACATCTAGTTAATGGCTGAACTGTACATTCTAACGTACCACAAATGGCTGTCAAAATGGTTACCTGATCCATCGAATGCCACAGATAAAAATCTGTAGTAACATATGCTAACTAAACGTAGTTCGAGGAAAGTGTGGCGTGTGCGTCAACACAGTATTCTGCACTACAAAACACTCGTAGCTTCCGCGAACAGATAAAACGTTCCGGTTTGCTACGATCGTGTAAATGACTCAGCAGTGAAGGTCTAAGTAAAAACTGACGTAAACAACAAAATATTTAAGTTAAATGTAAGATTTATGTCATACGATTGTGTAAAGAAAGCAAACGATGACGTGAATCCCAGGATTACGATCGTCTCAAAAACAATTGGTCACTATTCTATAGTTTTAAAGATCTTCAAGAGCCAAATTCTATTCTTGATTCGGATGGTATCTTACGCCTTCGACATGGTATCGAAGAAAACTTAATTAAAATACGGTCATGTTTTAAATTAAATTCGTAATCATAGTTAGCAAAAATTTTAGCAATTTAATTTATTATCTTGATTTGTGCAGGTTTAAAAAATGTATTAAACTCAANTCATAGTTAGCAAAAATTTTAGCAATTTAATTTATTATCTTGATTTGTGCAGGTTTAAAAAATGTATTAAACTCAATGTTGGTTTTCAGCTCAAGTGTCTATTGAAATCAAAGGAGTGCAATGCTGGAAATTCTTTGAAATCCAACTCTTGATTCAGCCGCGGTCGGAATAAACGGACCAGCTGCGCAACAAATTTCTAACAAATTTTCTTCATGACATCCTTACATCATTAACAGTTATTTACAACTTTCTTCTCACGAATTCATTTTCTTCAAANTCATAGTTAGCAAAAATTTTAGCAATTTAATTTATTATCTTGATTTGTGCAGGTTTAAAAAATGTATTAAACTCAAAGTTGGTTTTCAGCTCAAGTGTCTATTGAAATCAAAGGAGTGCAATGCTGGAAATTCTTTGAAATCCAACTCTTGATTCAGCCGCGGTCGGAATAAACGGACCAGCTGCGCAACAAATTTCTAAAAAATTTTCTTCATGACATCCTTACATCATTAACAGTTATTTACAACTTTCTTCTCACGAATTCATTTTCTTCAAANCAAATTTTCTTCATGACATCCTTACATCATTAACAGTTATTTACAACTTTCTTCTCACGAATTCATTTTCTTCAAAATTAAGATTTGTACGGGAAAATTATTCAAATTTCTAATTCCTATAGCTTGTTTGATACAGTTTTGAAAAGTAATTTTCCAACATTGTCATACTTTTTCCAGTATATTAAATAATATCACGACGTCAAAGGATGTAATGCAAAAAAAAAAAAACGTAGGAAAATATTTCGTTGTCTTGGACGCCCTTAAGTTAAGCCACCCCAGTTGTTGGGTGCAAAGTGCACTGATCCAGCCACCTCGATACATATGTTATATTGCACAGCGTGGATGACAACCGATTATCGAGAGGACGAGGAAGTAGAATGAAAGTGGTCTCATCCACCGTGTTGAATTTCCCACTTATTCGCCATTACTTTGTTTCCAATGAAATAAAGAATATTTCTTACTACAGCCCATTTATATTTCACTAATGCCCTCTAATGTAGTGGAGTAGAGAGATCTTGGTGACTCTCAAAATCGAGATCTTTGAGAGCCGATCAAGGTGAAACAAGGTGAGTATAGAGCAGCGCCGAGATCAAAGGGCTTGGGAGGTCCCCGAGAAAACTCGCCGACCAGTGGCATCGTCCGGCCCTCCAATGTAGTCACAAAATTTAATCCACACGTTATCCGGTACTTTTGAAACGGCAAAAACCCGGTGATAATTTAAGAACGATGCTGCATTGATTACGTCCTAATAACTTGGCAAAAGTTCAGAATTTGTGTTTGTCCTTCAGCATAATGTCCATTGCCAGAGAGTTGTAGTTGTTTCGAAAATCTTTGTCACTAAACAAGTTAATTGAGCCAGGGACCAGTACTTGAACATCGCGAGTGAGGCCAAGCTGGGCCCGCGAAGTGAACAGACGCCATCGTCTCCGTCCTTGGACTGACGTCAGCCGCTGATGGTTTCGCTTCATCACAAGTACATTTTGGCCCAGAGCTCTCTATGGTCTNGTCCTTGGACTGACGTCAGCCGCTGATGGTTTCGCTTCATCACAAGTACATTTTGGCCCAGAGCTCTCTATGGTCTATTCGCGGTTTCTTCACACTTTTTAAATCAAACCTTTGAAGAATCATCCCACGTACGACGTGTTCGGTTGTTTTCTATATATCTCGTGTACCACAAGCGTTTTATAATTTTGTTAACATAAAAGTACATTATTTTTGTTGAAATTGAACTTTCACTTACATTTTATCTATAAATGCTATAAAAAACAGGGGAAGATAGATGTGTTGGAAATGCCTTTTAAGAAATTGTTCTTATGCAATACTGAATTACACTGAGTGGCATTGTGATGGCATATTTATATATATTTATAATAGGAAGGCTTTCAGATATTTGTTTCAAACATAAAAAATGAATTTTTATAATTCGGGAATTTTAGTTTTCAAAATTAGTCTTCCAATTCTTTTCACTTTTGTTGGACCGGTATTCACATCAAATAGCAAAAATACAAAATATTGTTACTGCAATTTTTTAAGATTAGAAATTTATTTATGTTTTTTTTATTAGTAGCACAAATTAAGTTGAACTTTGCTGGTGAAACTTTAATTTCAGGTAATTATTTTGTGAGGATCTGTTGACACGGGAAGAGAATCCACTATTTCGTTCAGCAGCTGGCCGCGATAATTATAAACGATCAGCTTNGTCCTTGGACTGACGTCAGCCGCTGATGGTTTCGCTTCATCACAAGTACATTTTGGCCCAGAGCTCTCTATGGTCTTTTCGCGGTTTCTTCACACTTTTTAAATCAAACCTTTGAAGAATCATCCCACGTACGACGTGTTCGGTTGTTTTCTATATATCTCGTGTACCACAAGCGTTTTATAATTTTGTTAACATAAAAGTACATTATTTTTGTTGAAATTGAACTTTCACTTAAATTTTATCTATAAATGCTATAAAAAACAGGGGAAGATAGATGTGTTGGAAATGCCTTTTAAGAAATTGTTCTTATGCAATACTGAATTGCACTGAGTGGCATTGTGATGACATATTTATATATATTTACAATAGGAAGGCTTTCAGATATTTCTTTCAAACATAAAAAATAAATTTTTATAATTCGGGAATTTTAGTTTTCAAAATTAGTCTTCCAATTCTTTTCACTTTTGTTGGACTTGTATTCACATCAAATAGCAAAAATACAAAACATTGTTACTGCAATTTTTTAAGATTAGAAATTTATTTATGTTTTTTTTTATTAGTAGCACAAATTAAGTTGAACTTTGCTGGTGAAACTTTAATTTCAGGTAATTATTTTGTCAGGATCTGTTGACACGGGAAGAGAATCCACTATTTCGTTCAGCAGCTGGCCGCGATAATTATAAACGATCAGCTTNCAGGATCTGTTGACACGGGAAGAGAATCCACTATTTCGTTCAGCAGCTGGCCGCGATAATTATAAACGATCAGCTTTCCTTGTGAATGCCAGGGTCTTCGCCGAGAGTGAATGAGTCGCAGATGGTCAGTGATATTTGCTGAGTGATGCATTTTAACACATGCGCTGTGCACGTATGTTTGAAGCGGAATGGTCAGCGAGTTTTCTTTCTCACTCCCGTGTGCGCTGTTCGACATTTGTTTCGTTTTTCCTGCTAACGATCAGTAGAAGGATGATCAGGAAAAACTTCGAGAAAGCTCTTTCTATTCCCGTGACAGGTGCGCGCGAGCTTTTAAATATGTTACTTCGGGTGATCTTGCTCTCTTTTGCGCTTGGTCTGTTGAACTTCAAATGAGAAGATGGCGGCGAGATGACAAGACCTAAGGCAGACGGCGGAGAGACGTCTGTCACCATGTAGATAAGTAATTCGTACTTTTCTATTGTGTGGGTAGAGTTAACGGGTAAACGTTCTGGAGCCAGTAAAACCAGTAGTTCTAGATAGCATATTTTAGAAATGCCGTGCTACTGGTATCGTGTCGTTTGTATACCGCAACTAAATAATTAATTTCGGACCCCAGGTTACAGTTAAATGGGTAATGTTTGCTAGTTTAAATGAATATATCTGCAATGGTATTAGATTTACAGTTTAAACGTTTTTTTTATGCTGCGAGGCAGCTTGTCAGTTAATTCTATTTAGAGTTTATTTTTGTTGAATCATCGGCCGTAACATTCTTCCCTCTTTTAAAAACTATGGTATGTCATTCTGTAATTTCAAGTAACTCAGTTATACAGAGACGTTTTCAGAATTCTAAACAAACTGAATCGTTTTAGTTACTTTTATTTAATGTGGATTAAATTGAGCCATGAACCGAACACCTTAATATTTTCTTTCTACAGATAATTAGCTACCTCCTCCCCTCTTGTGGATTTATTATTTTTATTATCTGATACTTTAACGACAGCTGTAGAAAGAACTTTTGACAACCACAATCATTCGGTCCCGCGCTCTATCACGACATGTGATAATCTATACTAATATTATAAATGCGAAAGTGTGTTTGTTTGTTCGTCATTCTTTCACGTCGCAACAGAGCAACGGATCGAAGTGATTTTTTGCACAGAGATAGTTGGAGGGCCGGGAAGTGGCGTAGGCTACTTTTTATCCCGAAAAATTATCTCATTCCCTCAGGAATAAAATATGTCGGTACCATAAGGGGCACCATAACTTGTACCATAATTATGGCACGAAGCCAAAAGGCCATATTTTCTGCACCATAAATATGTTAATGGACCAAAGCTTTGGTATTTTGTACGATAATTCAGATATTCATACCATAATGGACTCTGCGCTACCCAAGCTTTTTCGGCCTAGAATTAACATGGTTGGGCCGTACTATAATTGGTTCTGCACCAAACATAAAATTATTTCGTACCATAATTTCGAAATTCGTACAATAATGGACTCTGCACTACCCAAGCTTTCTTTTCGGCCTTGAATGGACATGACTGGGCCGATTGAAGCAGACATTGGTGGTTGGGCTTATTTTGATGCGGCGTTTATCGCAGGCCATATTAATGACTTCGCTGAATTTCAAATTGACGAAATTCAGCTTGACGACAAATATGAGAGTGCAACTCTACAATGACGTTGTTATAGGACATTATACTGATACACTATTAAAAATTGGATATGGGCGGTTAGAAACAGATGTCGAGGGCTGTGAGTCACTAACGGTGGAATTTTATAATTTGGTGCAGAGTGATATGGAACTGATTGCTAACTTTTACCCAAATATACAAAGAAATATAAATGACAACCAGTTACCATGTAAAAGAGCGATGCCATCACCAAAAATGACATCGTTGGTGCTCTGTTCTGTGTTTATGATCAGTGTCTGTGTACTAGCAAATACCGTTATTTCTCCCTATAAGTGTGTTTCTATAACCACGCGAACGAAGCCGTGAGTAAAAAGCTAGTGTGTTATAAATACAGACGCAACTTTTTCGGACACTTGAACATCCTTAAAACAGCAGCACTGTTGACGACAGTGAAGGCTCCTTTGAACAGGATGCGGATTCCCGCAGTTTGCGTTGATGATATCTTTCATCTTATTTCAAACTGCCAAACGTGTGGTGCCACGATTATGTAATAATAAGACCACCACCGCCTCACGATGGCCTTACTAACCTGGTTCCACTCCTGGTGGAGTCGCCCTCGATGCTGGCATGTGAGAAACGTAGCGGACGTTACAATTGACCGGTGGGTTTTCTCGAGTAATTCACGTTTCCACACCCATTCCATTTTACCGCTGCTCAATCTTCGCCCCATTCCACTCTTATCGGCGTTGTAGACCAGGGCAGTTATGCGCCGCACAGGCATCAGATTTTGTTGAATAAAACCAACCTTTTTGGGGCCACGAAACTGATTGTTTGTAAACAGGCAATTAAAAATTTCGTTACTGAAAACTAATTAACTTGTTGTGATTATGGCACATTATAGTTGCAGTGAATCTTATAAATGTAAATCCATGACCACGATTCGAACACGGAACATTAGCTTACCAANTATGATTATTGCACATTATAGTTGCAGTGAATCTTATAAATGTAAATCCATGACCACGATTCGAACACGGAACATTAGCTTACCAAGGCTAAGCCGTAGTGATCTCTGTCAAGTTATTGTACATCAGCTGACAACGCGTTTAGATCTATGGCGAAACAAATACATGGCATTTACATAAGTATATGTTTAAAATTTTCGTACATTTACGTTATTGTATTCTCGAAAAAATTGTTTCATTAGGATGGTTTATTGCATTAAGCAGTTTTACTAGATTTTCTAACAAACACTGGAGAAATTATAATTTACACGGAAACATACACACTCTCGTGCTCTATTCCTGAGCCAAGTCAGCCAACCATATATTTGTTATACAGAGAACAAAACCACTGCCAGCTGATTGTTTGGCTACAGAAATTCGGTATTACTAAGCTTTATATCAAATTGCTTTAGACGACCGCGTGTTTAATTATTCCGAATCAAATATTAATTTGACTTTACCCGGAAGTTTATAAAGTTTGTGGACCTAAAACCGATTAATTGAACATGTTTGTAAACATTTTATGCGTTCTAAATACAAGAATGTGATGTTGGAACAANAGAACAAAACCACTGCCAGCTGATTGTTTGGCTACAGAAATTCGGTATTACTAAGCTTTATATCAAATTGCTTTAGACGACCGCGTGTTTAATTATTCCGAATCAAATATTAATTTGACTTTACCCGGAAGTTTAAAAAGTTTGTTGACCTAAAACCGATTAATTGAACATGTTTGTAAACATTTTATGCGTTCTAAATACAAGAATGTGATGTTGGAACAACAAGAAAGGTGTTCGGTTCATAAAAGTATTTTAGATCCTTGATTTTACCGTAGGAAACTGATATAAAAGTTCGGGTTTAAGGGTAAATTAATCGAGTGGACAAAATTTTGCTCAGCAAAAACAAATACTCTTCAGGTAAATTTGTTTGATACCTGCTTCTAAAGCTTCCTGAGAGTATACGTAAATTACTACGTTTTATTTTTACCTCGTGGCATGCTTTCAGAGGAGCATATTAACTATGTTTTTAATGGATGCTAGTCCTACGACGACGAGCAAGTGATTCAGAATAGAAATGATAATTCTGCATGGGTTACACGTGCTTATTACTGAGGTATAGTAATCAGAGCCTGTGTCGTACAAGTATTATACTTATCTTACATATGATATTAACTTGGTGTAAGGACTATACTTTCAAAGTAAGTGACGCACTATTATCACGCGTATGTCAGAAGATCCGTGCGAGTAGTAACGCGCAACATATATTATTGTTCGGTTAAAAAAAAATCATATTGGTTAAGTGCGACCTAAGCATTATTTGCAATTAAAATTACCGTAATTGCCAGTTAAGTGTTTATTGTAACACATGAGGACGTATGGTGGCAGTACAGGGACGATAAAGGGGAATCTCAGGAAGGAAATACTCAATGGTTTTCACGTGAAAGTTTCTAAATACCTAAGAGAGGTGAGTTTGGAACACATAAAAAAACGGCTTATGTTGTAACGTAGCACAGATACTCATCTACGAGTACATTTGTGTTAACAATAATTCGGGATGATGGAAAATCGCGAGAGTTTTTTGAGCCATCATATCTGCGAAACCACTATAGCTGGTATATCCTTTTATGATTGGATGACCAAGGTTTGACTCTGCTAAGTTCATTGCAGACCAATCACAAGCGTTCGGCTTTAAAGTAACAGAACCCTCATTGTGCCAATTAAATAGGGTAGTAGTTTCATACATGCATGATGGCCAATTAGAAAAGAAAACTGTCAGATATGTGTAGAGTACGTTGAATCCTAGCAAACAGTCCCCGCTATAAACCATCATCTTCAACAATAATATTAGGTGTAGCGCGACAATACATAGCTATATAGCTTTCTTTCGGTAACTCATGGAATAAGTTGGATCGATAAAGGCATTTTCGTCTGTTTAAGTTGCTACCACGTAAAAAAAATTAATGTGTGTCCTACAGACGACTGTTGGCAAAGAGTCGCGTGACACCAAGGACCTTAATTGTGCCTAATGGGTGATTCATGGAAATGCACACAACTGTACGCTGGGTACACATTAATTGCAATGTCGGATAATAAATATGTGGTATCACAGTTTCCATTTCAGAAATGCTCGGTCAGATGTTATGTGCAGATAACGAATGGTTTATAAATCAAGTTAATAAGTTGATATACAATTTCAATTTATCATCGGAAGAACTACAAAACAGATGTCCAAAGAACAGACAGATGACATAAGAACGTACTAATTCTAATGCTGATTTACTAAGACAGTAAGCTCAGAAGAAAGACAATAAATATAATTGCATGTACTGCTGTCCATTTAAATACCATCAATGATAATTTAGCTTATGTTAATTTGGGAAAAAACATGACTTGATGGTAAAAAATAAGACTTTCTATGTATATTCAAAACACTGAACTTTTTCAATCACACTTTGGCATTTAATTCAATTGGAACATGGTTGGAAAATTTTAGTCGTACTATTGACAGAAATAACTGCAGGGTAGACAACGCATAAATATAAAATATATATATATATATATATATATATGTATTGAATTTTTCTCGGCCGTTTTTTTGTTAGACAGAGAATTGATTATGGAAGCCTCGTAGTTAACATTGTGTTAAATATATTTTAATTATATGCTTGAGTCAATTAATGAAATCTAGTATGTTAACTGAAAAATGTTTTCAGAATATTAAATGTCCTGTAAATATGATTTTATTTTAAAGTATTAACGGGAAAATGCGAAACATACGTTGATTATTTTAGAACCTGTACATTCTCGAATATCGCTGCAATAAAGAGAATGATAAATGATCGCAAGACATTTGACTTAATTATATTTACTTCAATGCTGACTGTAAAGTAATATTTTAAGTTTTCTCATATACACTCTTAATCTAAAGTGATGTAATAATAAAGAAATAATATCCGAAAAATTAAAGTATATAAGTATAGTGTACTTGTTCATATGTCGTTGTATTTCTTTGGAACTTAACATTTAAAGCAGTAAAATAAGATTGCAAGACTTCTCTGTAGGCATATAGGGAATTTCTGCTCCGTTCCAAAACTCGGCCTTTCTCTTCATCGTGGTCGTGTAATCCAGTAATCGCCCAAGTTCCCTGTGGGTCGACTACGGACCTGTGTTTGCCCCGTCGTAATAAAGACGTGACACAGGTAAGACGTCTGACGACCAAATGCGACCACCGATCCATTATGACGCGACACGTGTAAGACGTTTGACGACCAAATGCGACCACCTATCCATTATGACGCAACACAAGAATGACGACAACGTCTTATTTATGACGCCCGGATGTGGCTCCCTGCTGTACGTCGTCGCGTCATAAGACGTACTATACGCGATATACAACGAGGTTTGCGAGAAACCTCGCAAACACCTTAGAACTTCCTTATATGAATTAATATATAACCATTCCTTTGGATATGTGTGCGTTGTAAGGTAATATTTTCATAAGCTAACTAAGTTAGCCAATTAATAACACAGCAAATCTATTACACTGTTTAAATATTATAATTTGTTAGTTTTTAATGTTTTTTTTATTATTATTTAAGATGTGTTTGCACTACAGTTGAGGAAAATCGTTTACAGCATGTGTGACGGCGGCAACCTACAAGCGCAGTTCAGAAATTTGCCGTTAGATACGGCAATGAATTTTCACTCGACGAAAATTATCATCTACAGCTTTCAGCGGTGTGCCAATACTTCAAGTTGTTGGGAGCCACATACATTTTGATACCACAATATTTAATGTACGTTACATTGGATATTTTGATGATGCTTTGAAGTCAAAATTAATCATATTTAGAATGGATTAAAGAAGTACACTAAATTTTGCAGTGAACTATTGCAATATTTTTAAAGTCAGCGAAATATAGTTTTCCAGTTCACTGGCCAGTAAGAAAAGATCCGAAGCATCAATAGTGCCATCATACGCAAATTTAATGAGGAACCAACGTCTTAGTAACGACGCCTTACGCAAGAAGAGGCAGTTATGTCACTCAGAAACGTAATCTAATTCTCAGCACGGCGTCATAACGAGGCCGCCACACGAATGACACGTCTTAAGAAAGATGTACTACGCAGAAAGATCCGTGATCGACGTGCTGGAAGCGGACATGGGCCCTCTTATGACCGTAGTTATGCAAAGAACAGAAAGATTTCAATTCCGCTCGCTAAGTGTCGGGTAATTGTGAATGCGTTGCCTCGGTCTTAATGTGACCCGACTCGCCTTTATTTAGTTTCTTTACTCGGCTTCAGATGCCTTTATTTCGTACTTTCACTCTGCATGAGGGGTTTTCATGCTCCACAACATCGTCATTATGCACTCTAAATCGGAATCCGTAAATAATTTCTTATTTCCAGTTGAAATTACTCCAATCCGAATACGTAGGGAAACAACTACTTAACCTTCGGTTAAATTATATCCACTAGTTCTTAAAGTAGAAAATTAATTTTTTTTTTTTACCGATTCCGGATGAAGCAGTTTCAACTGGCAATCAGTAAACATTTACTGGTTCCAATTTATTGTGAGACAAATGTGGGACAATATTTAAGCAAGTTCTGCGTCAATGTGGGTTCAATTGGCGATTAATGTGGTGGAGTTTATCGCAATTCAAGCCGGGGTGTATACACTGACGGTGAAATGGAGTTTAGTGGCGTCAAGACAGGAACATTATTTTCATTATTACTGGTTCTACTAGGCCCCACTACATTCTACAGATCTATTTCCGCAACTTGATGGAGTTGGCTTTCATTCAAGGGACCGTTACAGACCTCGCTCTGGTCACGCACAACTAAACTTTGTTTACCCTAATTTACTAGAACAGTGTTAAAGCAACGATTTCTAATGCCATGCTTTATCCATGCAGTTACTTTCTTTGCCCCACTCCAAGGTGACATAAAAAGTGTAGTGTAAGAGATATTTTCAGTTTGTAATATAATTGACCATTTTCTATATTGTAATTATTATTTTTGCCTTCGATTTCGATTTACGTAATAAGAGTGCTACTATTCTTTATATATAGGAAATGTACACATATCCACTCGACATTTGACTGATTGAGGGATGTGGATTTTGGCTACTCATTTGCTTTACTAATGTCGACACTTGTTTGCAGACTACTGATATAATGAAAGAAGCCTGTTTATCGCAGATACTGATGTAGACTTACGGTTTAAATGATTACAGACGAAGAAAATGGCAATGTTTAAATATTATTAACTTTTTTTTTCTGATGCCAACCAGACATTCGTGTATGGAGATTATCATTTAGAAAGCTGACAGCTCATATACTTCCTATGTCAAATAAACAGCGAATGTTTACAAAGGCATAAATAATTTAGCACAAAGCTTCATTAAATACTGCGGATATTTCTTCCCAAATGAAAAAAATATTCTTCCATTATTATCACAAAGTTATTTGTTTACGTACGCATATTTCTGTTCTAACAAATTTCAAAAACAACGTACAATAACAGTCCAAGTTAAGGAAACGTTGGTTTTTTTTAATTATAAAAATATACTGAACATTGGGCCCTACTCCACCAATGGAATTTACAACTTTTCACTTTGCATATTGCATAAAAATTAAACGTGCAATGGATACTGTTCGACCATAATTTTTAACCCGCTTGCATTTCGCTGGCAATTCTCGAAAGTCTTTAATATTATATCGTACTTATTTTTTGTTTAGTTAAAACCCTCCTATTTTTTGTTCATACTGTTAACCATTTTAAAGTGTGCTGGTTCATGTATTTAGGGAAAGGGAAGATATTTAAATGAAATGAGCTGTCTAGCGAATCTTAAAAGAGAAAGGGACATGTGATTTCTAAATTTTTCAGGTATAACTACCCGAAAACCAATATCGTCGTCAAACTCGTCATCTGAATGTAGCAAATGACGCCTTATCGTTCTTCTTAGCGCCCGTTTACAGGTTATGTGTACATGTCATTATATTTCTATTCCTTCTCTACAGGAAAGAAAATTAAAAAAAAAATTTAAATAACCGTTTTTACTAAGTAAAATTATAATATCACAAATCAAATATTAAATGACGTTACACGAATAATAATGATACTGCAAGGCCTACCTATCATTTGAACATCTTCTGAAAACTTTGCAAACACTGATAAATGTATTTCATAAAGCAAAATTATGATACAACAGTAATGTGTTTTAGAATGCAAAGTCTTTGCACATATAACATTGCACTTTTCAAATTTTTCTTTGCAAATTCATACATTGGTGGAACATAAATAGACGTTAAAAGTGTAAAGTAAATGCTTGCAAGTTGCGAAGTCTGTTGCTGGAATAGGCCCTTGGAATAAAATTTAAAAGTTAGGAAAGTTGCACTATCGCTGACGTAACGAATCACTGATCGACTTTCACGGTGAATTCTACTCTACAATACCCGCGGGGCCACGGTAGCGCATCGGCTAGAGCATTCTCCTTCCAACAAGGCAAACCGGGTTCGATTCACGGTGGGGTTTCTACAGAATTTTCCCATGTGGGAATCATGCCGGACGATGCCACTGGTCAGCGTATTTTCTCAGGTATCTACCGTTTCCCCCACCCTTGCATTCCGGTGATGGTCCATACTCACTATGCTTAAAGATTTCGATGTCAAAGAAACACCCAAACATCTACACTCCTCTCTTCAATACATTCAGATTTTCTCCATTTTTTTATTTTATGCTTTGTTCTAACTGTAATGAGACATTGTTTACAATGTATAATTTATATCATAAAACGTTATTTAAATACCTGTTTGATAGGAGTCGTACCAATTATTTTAAGTTCACATAATTGAAAGGCTTTCAGTAGTCTGCTAAGTGAGCTTTATTTTGTAATTATTTGATTGAAAAAGTGTTTAAAACGTGAAGAACAAAATGTCATACGACCTTACTCACTAAATTCATTCCATTTTTCATTCAATAGAAGTGACAAATGTTAAAATTTTCATTGAATACATCTGCTTTAATGCATTAAATTTTTGAGTATTTATTTGTCGAAGTGGGACGATAATAAAGCCAATAAACCTGAAACGCCACTAATAAACGCAGTCATATATTGTTGGAGTGCCAAATGATACCTGTCACCGCTTCACCATGGCTGTGATGTACAAACGGGAAAGTTACAAAACATGTTTAATTACCAGCAATTGTTTCTCGTGCGTATTTTACTCGTGTGGGCGAAAGCACGGTTTTACTCTACTTCACTCAGGACAGCGTGGAAGGTCAATGAGCGCTCGTGATATTCAAGCCCTCGACGGGCATGTCGCTGATGTTACACACGGTTTTACATTAACCGAAAAGCCACCATTATCGTGTTTTGTAGTCCGTCACTCGTTTTCTACCTCAGAGGCTAGGAAAAACGATTCGGGAATTTCCCGTACAGGATTTCTCGTGTAAAAAGCGGCATTTGGTGCTTTCTCGGTGTTCTTCCTATATTTTTCCTGTCATCATTCCGCCGCTACGTCACCCCCGTGTCATGCTACATCTTCATTTTTCAGACTTGTCAGCAACGTCACATCACTTAACAGATTAGGCATCTACCAAGAGCGAAAGGTTTTTAGGTGTTGTAATTTTTTAGAAGCCTCCACACACATCCGAAAGCAGTAGATTTAGGTTAATAACTGGACACTAACCAATCGAAAGTTTTCTTTGGACCGTTGTGGTAACCAAATACACTTAAGACTAAAAAAAAAACTGGTACACCTGCCTAATATGGAGTAGGGCGCCCCCACCTCCCCCCTTCTCAACGAGCTCGCAGAAGTGCCGCAAGACCACGTGGAATGTACTCGAGTAATGTTTGGAGGTATGCAGGGGCCATTCGAATCATGAATCCTGCAGGGTAGTTCACAAATCCATAGGAGTGCGAGGCGGTGGAGATCTCTACTGAACAGGACATTGAAACATCCTAGATATGCCCAATAATGTTCATGTCTGGTGATTTAGGTGGTCAATGGAAGTGTCTAAGGTCAGAAGAGTGTTCATGGAGCCACTCGGTAGCAACTCTAGACGTGTGGGGTGTCGCATTGTCTTACTGGAATTGTCCACGTCCGATGGATGTGGACAACTGCAGCAGGACAATGCACAATGGACATGAACTGGTGCAGGTGATCGGATAGTGTGCTTATGTATCTGTCACCTGTCAGAGTCGTACCTAGACGTATCAGGGGTCCCATTTCAGACAAACTGCACACGCCCCATACCATGGCATAGCCTCCACCAGCTTGAACAGTCCCCTGTTGACATGTAGGGCCCATGGATTCATGAGGATGTCTCCATACCCATACACATCCCTCCGCCCGATACAATTGGAAACCTGATTCACCAGATCAGGCCACGTGTTTCCAGTCACCAAAAGTCCAATGGTGGTGTTGGTGGGCCCAGGCGAGGCGTAAAATGTTGTGTCGTGCAGTCAACAATGGTACACGAGTGGGCCTTCGGCTCCGAAAGCCCATATCAATTATGGTCCGTTGAATAGTTCGCACGCTGGCACTTGTTGATGCCCCAGCATTGATATATGCGCCAATTTGAGAAAGGGTTACACGTCTGTCACGTTTAATGATTCTCGTCAGTCATCATTTATTCCTTTCGTTCACGATCTTTTTTGGGCTGCAGCGATGTACTCGTGAAATGGTCGTACGCGAAAATCCAAATGTTATCGCTACCATGGAGATGCTATGTCCCATCTCTCGTGCGCCGACTATAACACCACGTTCAAACTCACATAAATCCCTATGACCTGCCATTGTGGCAGCAGTAACCGATCTTGCAACTTTGCCAGACGCTTGTTGTCTTATATAGACACTGCCGACCGCATCGCGTTACTCTGATTGGTTCCATACCTCTGTTATTTGCATACGCATGCCTATACCAGTTTTTTTGGCTCTCCAGTGTACATCTTTATTCGCTTCAACTGTGTTGGGAAAGATCACAGTTCGCGTACTTAATTTTAGTTGTTATAACTGCAAATAGTAAATGAATTGTTTTGTTATTACATAACCTATAGTGGTAGTTCTAGAGTAAGTATAATACTGCTAGTGCTCAGTCTTGGAATGAAGGGGTTGGAAATAAATTAAATTGACTAACAGCAACAAATAGAAAAATTCGTCTTGCTTTTCTTCGCCTGTATCGATTATTACGCTGCGATTCAAGCTGCGTACGTCTCAAGCATTAATGCGCACAGCTTTCAACATAAACATAGTCTACCTGTGTATTGAAATTGGCAAACTTTGACGTGCCCCGATAAGACAACCTTCTTTATTAGTGTTCACTTTTGATTAACTTATCGTATCTGAAAATGAATTAAAGTAGAAAATTCCAAAATTAAATAGCAAAAACAAGGCGTTGGCGCCCATTTAAGTACTGATGGGGAAATTCTTTACAACATGATACTGTTCCATATTTAACGCTTTAGACAGAGTATTGCAAGAGAGCGCGCTGGCGGTAAACTTTTTCCGACTTGATTCACTATTATCGACACTGCTTATTCCTTATGTTACTTTACCTAACAAAATATATACTAAAACCTGGCCAGAGAACATAGCTATGAATTAAAAAAAAACACCTAAATCAAATAAGTGGTTCTCGAGTGAAAGCGCAATAACAGGCAGACAGAAGACAGAGCCACGTTGAGTTTAATAATATGTACAAAAGATTAACACCAAGTAAAATGCAACTTTATTAAAAAAAAAATACCTAAACAATAATTCTGTAGACCCCGCGAGCGTAGCCGCGGGCACAGCTAGTATATATGTTAACACTAATGTACACTCTTTTAGGCACATTTGTATATTACAAACATTAGCTATATATGTAGTTTAACTTCCTGTACGTTGATTTCGGTGGGGCTGTGATCGCGAGCTGAAAGGAGGGGCGGTTGGTTATGGATATTTTTGTTAAGGATCTGGTTGTCAGACTGCGGGCTTCGTCACAAGCATTTCCTTAACTTACCCTTCCAGAAATGGGAGTTTCTGGCTTCATCAGTGTGACCACTGAGGTCCCTCTGGCCTGGGCNGTTTATGATGGCCGCAGTTACTCCCGCTCTCCGCTATTCATCAATGAAGGTCCGTGTTTCCTCTCGCATGCTCCTGCTCCAAAATCCCGCGCATACCACACGCTAGAACATCTCGTTTTTGGCACCATCAAAGCTCTGCCCAGTAAAGTCCCTGATGTCCTTCCATCACCCTTGATTTTTTATAGTGGTAGTCGCTCCCTCGACTGTTCTACTCTGCTCCTGGCAGTGACATTCGTAGTTGACTCTCTTGCGGCTAAGTTAGAATTTTTCAAAATCAGTATTTCAGAAAAGTGTATGAAAACATTGTTACTGGAATAGCTGAATTAACTCTGGCAGAGATGATCCTTTTCGCCCTCCTCTAGCCCGGCGAATCCACAAGTGGACGAAACACCTTGAGAGATGTTGACCCGTGCCGTCTGGGTAGCTGCCAAGAACTACCTGCTATTTGTATATGTAGGATCTTGGGAGCGAATGGGTCCCCCCACCACATTTCATAAATGCTCTATGGGGTGGCCACTGTAGTCGTCGAAACTCTACAGAATGCTCCTCGAACCAATTCTGGACAACTTGAACCGATGACACGGTGCATTATCCTTCTGGAATATCCCTTAGTCGTGGGGATACGTGAAGTCCATGGAGCGCTGAAATGCAATGCCATGACCAGCGCACACACAATCTCACGCGTTTACGCGATGCCAGAGCTCAACTGATGCAGGTCTGGCTGGGCACTTCAAAGTCGTAACGGGACAGTGGCGCCACCGAATCTTAACTTAACATATCGCTACCCCATGACTTTTGGCATGTCAGTGTACAGATTGGCACCACACAAACATGTGTCAAATACCTGGAAATTTTGGTGTGTAAAAAATTGATGGTTGAATGCTAGTCACAAATTCCATGTTAATCTTAATAAGAACAGGTGATGGGAAGAACACACACTAGAGAGAAATGCAAAACAAAGTTGGATTTGCGAAAGAGTTCAACCGCGAACTAATTTCAGCCAACGATCGAGCTCTAGCCAATGGCCTTGCCTTGCGCATTGTACGTTTGCATGCCAATGATTTTCATTAGAAAGCGATTTCTACCTGCCTGGCACCTAAACTAATTATTTCCCGTCCCCATGCTGACTTATCGACTTCCTCTGCCGTAAGCAACCTAACTGATCCTCTTTCTTAAATCCGTTGTTTATTATTTAACTGTTTTATGTATTTAAAAACCCATTTATTCCTTCTCGTTACAACGTATATGCCTAATCTATACACCGCTGTGGAGGTGCATCATTCCATTTCCGTAAAATTGGAGGGTTTGCAACTGAAGAGGAGAACGTTAATTTTTTCCATCCATTTATTATGAGCGTAGTTAAAAAAACATCATGATATATATTGCCAGTAAGCATGGAATGATTTAAAAATCATTCTTGAAACAGAAGTATGTTAGAGTATGAACATTCAGCACTTCTTCCACAATGATTACTTGCTGCGTTTAGTCTTTGATAAATATGCCAGTTACATTAGATGACATCATGCAAACCACAAGTGGCTACATGATCACCTACATGCGACCACAGTAAATAATATATTATCATCGCAGATGTTTGAGGGCTTAAACTTGAATTCTAGTCATGATTTGCACTAGGGCTAGTTTCTGGTATACACACGCATTGGAAAATGACAAACCTTCGACCTCAGTGTGTTTTACCATTTGATTTTCTCGACTTTATTACCAGAAGAGAGAGTGCTGGAATTTTATTTTGTACTTATACACCATATGTTACGTAGTATACCTTCACCACTCTTGTTATTTCCCTACCCATCTCTCTCTTTCTGCTGCAAAGTCCTCTACTGTCACCTTCGCATTTATACTACCTGTCGCTTTTGTTAAGACCACGGAGTACCATTTTGTTACACCGTTCCTCATCTAGCCACTTCCTTCGAAACCCTTTGTTGACTGGCCCTTTTATAACAATAATTTTGTGGTTTGATGAGTGCTCCTGGGTTTCGTCTCGTGAACAAACATTTGCTTCTCAGAATCGCTTGACTACTAGAACGTAATATCCTGTTTGAGACGCGTCTTACCAACCTCTGGACACCAAACATTTATTTTCCAGGAAACCCATATAGGTAGTTAGTTTTTTATGTTTACATATGCAGTTATGTATCACATTTCATAACTTTCCAGAACATACATTTCACTATAAAATATAACGTCAACCTAACAGGGTTATGAAGCAAGGATCAAAACATATTTTGGAAGTACACGAGCACGAATATGCCAAACTGGTACCCACCATTGGACCTAAAATGTTTTGACCTAAATTTTGGCAAATTGGTTTAAAGCGAAATATTTTAATCCAAATAATTTTAACTCATGTGACTTGAGGCCAAAATTATTAGGTCAAGTGACTACGCCAAATCATTGCATGCCAAGTGGCTTTGGGCAGTATAATTTTAAGCCAAGGGACTTTGGGTTGAGTAATTTCAGCCAAGGGTATTTGGGCCGAGTAATTTAAAACCAACAAGATTTGGGACTAAATTATTTTAAACCTAGGTTTTAAGCCAAGAGATTTTGAACCAAATAAGTTTTAAGCCAAGGAATTTTAGGCCTAATAATTTTAGGAAATGTGACTGTTTTGAAACTCTTTTTGGGCCAAATGTTCTAGGCTAAGTGACGCACACCTCTCATAAAGGCGTGACAGGTTGCGATACATATAGGAAGAGGGAAATGTATATTTCTATTGCTACGCCATTTAAGTGGATGTATTTACGGATTCTTCTGCAAGGAGTGTACTTTTAACTACTCGAGGATGGAACCTTCGTGGCAAGATACGTTACGTGGTTTCACAAATGATGGCATCCCACCACACTACAGCAATACTCTCTATAAGTACGTAGATTCAACTTTTCAAGTACAGCGGCGGATTGATTTTGTGGAACTATTCGTACGTTTACTGTGAAATTTTAGTGTGATTGATGAAGCAAGGGACTAAGGTAGTGTAGAAGGATCTTGCTACTTTTACTGACTCATATCACTGAAGTAGTACCTTTGAGGTTTTTTCCCCAACAAAACTATGATTAACTCTTTGTGTATCAGCAGCGATAACATATTACTGACAAACACGTGCGGTTACCAAACTGGTGCAGGTATCCCAAATTTCTTCTAGCTTCTTGTGCCTAAAATATTTGTATTTCCACATTCCTCAACGAATTATGCTTTACATTATCTCTTTTATAATGCTTGACAATTTACCTATGGTACTTTATAGCATGACTTGCATAATGCATTAAAAGTTAATATAACCATAAATTGATTTCTTCCGACTATGTACATGTTTTTAACAACTTTACTCGTCAGCTTTGCTTGCATGGTGTGGATATCTGCCCTTTTGTCATTGAGCCTCTTTACAAGTGCGGTGATCTCTTTCAGTAATCGCTGACATTTATTCTTTTGCGTGAGATAATGTAGCACTGATAATGCACTGGAGTAATGTATTTTGTTAATACAACGCTGTTCTTCTTAAAAGAACGCATGTTATGAGTTGTTACACTATTGTATTAATGTATCGACATGAAGACAAAATTTAAATCATATCATTAAATACTGTGGATTATTATTTTATTAATTTTATAGCGACCTAACAGGCGAACTTACAATATCTGCGAATTTTACTTAACATAACAGAAGTATACTTTTCCTCAAACACGTTTAACTGTACTGACCTCACCGTTATTTTAAAAGGTACCTTACGAAAAAGCAAGGAATTAAAATTCCACCGAAATTGCTACATCGTTCGAAGTAGTTAAACAATGCATTCCTTAGGTATATTAAACCAGTTTTAATGCCAATAATAACGTGAGTTAATCAGACCCTGGATTTTATCTCTCATGGCGCTTGTGTCGCATTATCCTTGTTGTTTAATAATTTTATATCTGGTTGTTTTATTTTGTCTATTTCTGATTGTATTTGCATATTTAAATATCCCTGCGAAATTCATTATTTATTATTCTTACATCTGTTGGCAATAGTTTTTCTGGGCTGGTTTTCTATATTGTTTTCGATGCACTCCATGATTGCTAGGAAAAATTTGATCTGCTATGGCATATTTTTAAATTAAACTCTTAAGTTACAAAACGTTTTAATAACAGTCAATAATACAGCTTTTCTTTGGCAATAGATTCCTGTAATTGAGTATATGTATAATATATTTACATGAAATTTCTTAGCATCAAAGTTTGCCTCATTTGAATAACTGTTATGTGCCTTTTGGATTCTCTTGATATGATTTCGTAAACCTCCAAATTGGTATTTGTATGTTTAAATACTGTGGCCGTATCAAACAAGACTTCACAAATTATGTGACAAATTTAGACGGAAATACTAGCGAACGGTATATGAAAGAAAATTCTACATCTACTGCCACGTAAATAATTGTAAATTGTCCTATGTCAAGTCAATCTCACTTTTAATTGAAATTATTGATGTCGCATTGTACAAAATATGCAACAAAAAGAAATACATTTACAAATTTTTTTCATATTTTATAGTGGAATTCCATGTCGCATTCTTTTCTCACTTTTTGTTAATATTTAATCGCTGTACACACATTTTATTACGAATACATATAGGCCCTATAAAAATATCATGTTTCACGTGTACATCTCTACTGCATTTGAAAAAACATTTCTTCCAAATTAAAAGCATTTATAATTTTCTACCATTAAAATAGTGTCGTGAACACGTTTCCCTAGATAGACTTAATACCCTTCACGAGACAAGAATATTTTTTTGTCAAAAAGTGTATTTGTGAACAAAATTCCTTACTTATTAAAAAAAAAGTCAGATAGTCGGAAAGCTCAATATTCAGCTATTTTCCATTACACATCACACATTTTGCCAGAAAATAAAACCAACACTGTTATGATAATGTAATTTGCAAAAACTTCTCGCAATGAAACTTTGAATTTTGATGCAGACAAGAACTCTAAGGAAAGAAAGGTTTCATGACGTGGAAGTGAATGCCAATTTTAAATTCTAGTACAAAACATATGCCTACTTCAAGGTAACTTTCTCTCAAGAAAGAAGTCTTAGGGAGCGAAAAAGTTTCTGCGAAGGTAAGAGTAACTCGCTGCGTGGAAATAAGTTTATTGAGGAATACTTAAATTTTGTCAGGGCGCCAAAAACAAAGAGAAAAAAGCGACGCGGAAATCTGGTAAAAAAAAAAAAATTTATAAACATTTGCATCGTCTATAACTACAATATCTAAATAACTGTGTGCCGGAAATGATTGTTTAAAAGAGGAGTGTGCAATCCAGAAACCTCGATACCCTGCACGGGACACAACAGACGACTCGCTATAGTTTCAACGATGAAGTGTGATTGCAGATCTCGAAGGCCACCCACGAAGAGAGGCGGCAAAGAAGACGAAGTTTGGGACTCTCTTTCCTCGGAGGAGCCGAGAGACGCATGTGTTTCCGTGAGTCAGAAAAAGTTCATCAATCCCTTTCTTTCTCCCTCTCGCCCTCGCAGAGAGGGAGACGGACGTGTGTTTCTAACTCGGGATAGAAATCCTACTTCTCTCAGGTGGGAGTCCTACAGCTCCACCTTATATTCGGGTTGGATTCCCGATTCTCAGGGTTGTGCGTCCATTCGTCTTTGAGTGACGGACCTATTGCGTGAAAGGAGTTCTCAGTTGTATGGAAGAAAATTTTATAATGTCCCCATCAATGTTACTACCGGTATTAAGAATGCCTTAANATTTGAGGGTTTGGGGGGGGGGGGCAGGCATCAGCCAAAGTTAGGACTTCATACAAAAATAAAAATGACACATAACTGGATCCCAGATAGCATACAGGCATACGGGAAGCTTGCAGTTGACTCGAATTTTCTTTGCAGAGCATACTTGTCATATAATGTGCGATTAAAATAATGCTATAGGCTGTACATGGTAAAGTGAGCACTTTTAATATAAACATATGAAACATGTCACTGTCTCTACATGTATGTATTGTAACGGGCATACTGAATAGCATACGCCCAGTAAAATTGGAAACGACTGAGGGTAGGTAGTCCCATGCTTCAACGTTGAATAAAAAGTGTCAGGTAGTTTCGTCGTCAAACTAAAATTTTTAAACGTATGTCCTTGGCCTACATTTAGTTTTGAAATAGACGTAATTTTTTTATATTTGAATTATTTCGAAAGATAAATTAAAACAATTAATTTAAAATTGTTTAGATTTTAATAATATACACAAATGTCTTAATTATATTAAAGGTGGTTCAAGTTACATCCAATATATACTACTCGAGCAATCTCGGATAGCAGTCACGTAGAAGCTTCCAGCTTGTGCGGCATATTGTATAGAGGCACACAGGATTTAGGTTAAGAAAACTCTGGATACTGAATTGGGTGATCTGGGGCATGTGTTGGTGCGGAATTATCCTGATAGGATCAACGTTGGTATAACAAAGGCGATTCACTTTAAAGAAAGCAATTTTTAAGGCCCTTCCAAGGGGCATAAACCACCAATAATTAAATGTTTTGCAGCTTCAGACATTAAATTTTGAGAGAGGTTGAATATAAACACTGCGTTCATTAGTCACACGGTAACGCTTTTATGAAAAAGTGAGGGAAAGATAGAAATTGGCTGAAATGAAAAATTTATCAGGGTCTTAAACACCGTGAAGTTCCAATATAAACATAGCCCTCATCCCGCCGACGACAATTATTATATGTGTGTGTGTGCGCGCGCGCGCGCGGTGGTGCGCCGCGAGTCTTCCGGTTGGTTCGGCGAACGGCGGCGGTAGAGTGAAGAGATTTGAACGGCTATTACCATCGAGGTCTTGAGCGCCAATGAGGGTGAAGTGATGCGAGTATGTAGCAATGCCGGAATGCAAGGGTGGTGGAAACGGAAGACCCCAGAGAAAACCCGCCGGCCAACGGCACCGTCCGGCACGGTGGTACCACATGCAAAAATCCGGGGACGATCCCGCCGGGATTCGAACCCGGTTCGCCTAGGTTGGAGGTGAGTAGTCTGACCACTACACCAGCTGCGACGGTGATCTGGGAGTCGGAGTGACTACGTGGAGTCATCGGCATTCTCGCGAATGAGTGCGGTGGTGTTTATGGTTGACCGGGAGTCGGAGCGCAGGTGACAGATCACGAGAGACTGTAACGTTGGTCCAAGTGAAGTGATTTAGATAATTAGGTTCTGCCTTCATTATTTCATTAGCATGACGTATTATTTATTTAATTAATTAATATAATTCGATTTTCAATAAGGTTGTTAGTTTGCACGGAGGATTGTGATTGAGTGAATTGTGGTTCACTGTGGAAGGAATATGTGCCTGGGTTTTTTATGTAACGCTGTAAACAAATTAAGAAATTTAATTTAGTCCTTTTATTTGGTAACGACCTCTGTTCCTTATGAATATGTCCACGTCCTGGCTAATAGTATCATACGTTGCATTTATTTCAGGACAGATAATGCGAACGGAGATATGCACCTTGTATAACGAATTAAAAACTAATTAAGATGACATGTCACTACACTATTTAGCGTTATGTGAAAAATCCACGGTAGGTAGAAACAACTTAAGCTAGTGGATTTCTGACGATCCACCTCCAATAAGACAGAGTTTCCGTAAAAGCGTTATATGGAAAGAACCTTAAAATAAAATTACCTAATACATGTGATACTTAACGTAGCTAAAATATTTCCCATATTAATTCAATTGTTCGTTTCAAGTCGTATGCAAAGAAACACATGAAATTATTAGCGAGACGGAAAATTGCCAAATATATAAATACCACAAGAAGGACTTTAACAACACAGAAAGAGCACATAGTTGAAAGAGTTACTTACACCACGAGCTCCAGCAACACACCGCAAGCAAAATGGCGGTTGCAACAGCCAGCAACATGTCGGTACGCCGTCCGCCAATCAGCACCAGCTAGATTACTCACCACCCAGCAGTCCAGCCAGTAGGATATCTTTTGCAACGCGCAGTAGCCAATCAAACGCAAGTCCTGTTCCGGAGACCTGCGCAGCCAATCAGCGAGTGCGTAATCCATTTTCAAAGGGAACCTCTACGCCGCTTTTCCTCTGCGTACTTATCTACTCTGTGATCAAACCGTGTATTTTCAACAACAAATTTTATCCGAGTGTAAATGAGATAACGAAATATTAACCGGGTGCCTCAACCAGCGCAAGTGGGAGGATACAGGTATAGTCCGGCGCGAACAGAGATTTCGACAGTCGTAAAATAAACTCGGGGCGTGTGTAGGATATGGGCTTGCACGGAGCAGCCCCCAGGTGAATGCCACTTCGTAATGAAAGTGGCTGGAGGTAGTTTCCGGGCAGTTTCTGCAGTGCTAGTTCTGTCAGGGTCGTGGAGAGAATGTCAGGAGTGGGAAGAATGTCGGGCGGCTAACATATACCAGCCGTGCAGCAACGAACTTCTCAACATTTCTGTAGATAAGAGAGAGGCGCTACTAATGGCACTCCAGAGACAATAAACTGATTAAATGTACCTGTTATTTTGGTTTGAAAAAATGTCTGTGATGAAATATTTGAACGCAATTCATTTAGATTATTAATGTTTAAAATGTCTCTAAACCCTCTATCGTTTTGTATGCAAAAGTATTATTGGAAGGAAACATTTTTCTTTAAATAAGTTTTGAGCCCCACACTAAAAAGTTAATTTCTATTGTGCTAGAGAGAAAGTAAATCACCCAATTGCGATTTTGTAAATTAAATGTTGTAGGTAATATATTTGTAAATTTGTATAAGTAAACAAAATGAAATTGGCCTATTTCATGCTACAGCCTAGTGTGTCACCTTACCTACCTCTAGAAGGAAAATTTCTTCTCTACGCCACTGCTTATAAGCCCCAAAATTAATTTAAATCATATAATATAAACATCCCCTCCTATGCCAAAAACACCCAACATAAACTACAACAGGCTTAGATTTGTGGACTGCGGCTTGTATACATAAATACGCACTTTCTTATATTACCACTCTCTATCAGGGTGAATTTTAACAAAGGTAGAATAATTTAGACTTACGAAAAATTGCCTTGTTATAAAAACATATAATGTAAATATTGGAAAATAAACATAACCCAACGTCATTGCCCCTGCTTGATAACGTTATCCAGAAATTTCTGTTCGAAATTTGCAAAGTAATTTGAATGTATACATGGCTGAGCGGTTAGCCTGCCAGCCCCCCACCAAGGCAAACCGGGCTGAACCCCCAGCCGGGCCACTCCCAAATTTTTGCTAGTGGAAATCGTGCCGGATGATGCTGCTGGTCAGCGGGTTTTCTCGCCGATCTCCCGTATCGTCCACCTTTGCATTCCGGCCCAAATATCTCCACTCCACTCCACTATAACTTTTATAGCACTCCTCTCCCCCTTCTCCACCACCCTCCTGAACAAAAATTCAATATTTTACATTAATTTCGATCGCTTTCTTCTAAAATTTTACTGAGAATACAGTTAGCTAGCTGTAGGTGCTCAGGTGCACATTAGCAACTAGACAGAACTTGGAAATCTGCATTTACTGTACACAGTACGCGAAGATGATTGGTTCAATTCTCGCTGTTTTCGACGTGGCTAATATTCCAAAAATTCAATTTCCAAACTGTGCCTCCTTCCTCCCCATCTATTTTTAGGCAGTTCACTTTAAACTGAGCACTTTAAACATCATTGCTTAAGGTCTACTTGCAGGCACATTGTGTATTCTTCCACGTTATGTAATGTTAACATTGCCATGTGCATCACTTTATTCATGCGTTAGTCGAGTGTAACTGAGAAATAATTAGGAAAGTAAACATTTTACGAATTTGTTCATCATTACATTTGAAGTATTAAAAAGAGCAATAAAAAGAGAAAGTTTATTACTCATAAATGTTAACTTGACACTTTTTATTGAACGTCAAGACTTGGAACTACTTACCCTTCGTCGTTACCAACCTCGCTAGCAGCATGCCACTCAGTATCCCCGTAAAACTATATGCAGGTAGAGACAGTGACAGTGCTCACTTTATCGTGAATAGTCTTTACGTATCCGTACCACAGAGACGAGACAGAGCGGCGGTTCCTTGGATGTTGGCACAACCATTCGCTGATCTACCGGATGAGACTCTGGTAACGGACCTTGTGTCTCATTGGCTATTGCATGCTGCGAAAGCTTTCCTATTGGCTGGGCTAACGACTGGCGAGTGGATTACCAGGCGCTTGTTGGCGAACGATGTTCCTCCATGTTGCTGGCCAGTGGCGCCAATTTATTGCCGCGGTATAAACGACTATTTCTTCACTGTGTTTGTAAGTAAAGGCTGTTCACGATAAAGTAAGCACTTTTGAGATCCACCGTAGAAAACTGTCACTGCCCCTATAACTGCCCTAGTTCCTTTTTTCTTTCAACTATTTTTATCCTTTAACCATCTTTTCAAATAAATATTGCCATACAAGTAGTAAGCAGAGTGTGTAGATTCCACCGCACTCTGAAGTGAACTTCTAAGGCTAAAATGAAATATGTTTGTTGGCTATTATTCCAAATGAGAGCGCATTCAAAAATGTTTACTTTACCATGAATAGCCTAAACCTGCATATAATTTAACGGGCGCGCTGAGTGGTAAGCGCCGAGTAACGTTGGCAACGATGGCGGAAAAGTAGTTTCATGTCTTAACGTAGAATCAAAAGTGTTAGGTGAAGATTTGAGAAACCATAAACGATATATTTTGCTTTCTGTTTTTATAATGCATCAAAGTGTAATAATAAGCAGATTTGTAAGACATTTACGTTTCGAATAACTTCACATTTTCACTTGACCGACGTACGAATAAAGTGATGACTGCACGTCAGAGTTAGTGTTACAAGGCCAAAGAATACACAACGTGCATACAAGTAAGATATTAAGCAGCGCTATCAAAAGTGCTCAGTTTACGGTGAATAGCCTATACTCTGTGTGCGTACACTCCTAGCTACTAGCGAAACAACCCTCTCCCTTGTATATCGGGAGGCAATCTATAGTCACCCTTCCACCCCCTTCCTGGGGCCCTGAGGGGCATCTAACTTTGCCCACTCGCCAACGGAGGGTCAACAAACAGACCGAACCTGTTAAAGTCAACCGAAAGGGCAAACACAAACATCACGCTTCGTTCCCGCCAGCGGTGCGATGATTGCGGCTTACAGCGAGACAAGTTGCATTCCTGTCACGACAAATCCTGCCTTCCGCCAGGGGAGCGGAGAGAATGTGAGAGATTTGGACGAGACATGAGAGCCGATGAGGATGAAGCGAGGTGAGGTACGGAGCTGCGCCGGATCGCAAGGGCGGTGGGGAACGGGAGATCCCCGGGAAAACCAGCCCACCGGCGGCATTGTCCGGCACAATTTCACAAGTGTGAAAACCCAGGAGCGACACCGCAGGGAATCGAACCAGGTTCGCCCAGGTGGGAGGCGAGTAGTCTGACCACTACACCACCGCAGTCTCTTCCGTCAGTGGCCAGACAACTTGGGTCTAAAGTCTAAAATTCAACCCCTGGCTAATGTCACGCAAGATGGCCCATCTTTTTTAATTTTTTCCGAAAAATATTGACCGCAACTTAGAAGGATCCCAAAAGAGTTTCTTTCGAGTTTCTCTGAAACATTTTCTAAATGAGTTATTAGCTATTTCAGTCAAGACCATGAGACAAAAATTTTGAAGTCTGATTAAATGTGATGCAAAAGAAAAACTACCAAAAACCCATGGTATAGTTAAATAAAGTAAATGTTTTAGAATATTATTAAATGAATGAACCTTCTGCACAACTTTACTGAAAACCACAAATGCTTATCAGTGCTGCTTTTTGCATCCATATATATATATATGCATTTGAACCTGAATATACATAAGAAAATATGACCAAATGTAATTAGATGTGGCGGAACAATGACGAATGTGTTATAATGTATCAAAGCATGTTCAAATACCAATGGGACTCAATGAACCATACTATAAATAACATGTTAACAAACACCGACTGAACACGACCAATCACGACTAAATATAGCCAAATGAACCATTTGCGGTAATATGGCGAACAATAATGCAACATGATCAAAATGAGTACAATGTTTGCAAATATCAAGAAATGTTAATACACGGGATCAAACGTGACCGTACATTTCAAAAGGCACAAGTACGATCAAATACAAAGAAATATGACCAGCACAACGAAACACGACAAACAGTTTCGAAACCTTACTTACACCCACCTAAAATAATATAATTAAAAAACCAAACTGGCTTCAATTTGCAATTACTTTTAAGGATCATCTCTTTTTTCCTTTAACACCTTTTATATTAAGTTTCATTATCTATACATGAATAACGCCCCTTAAAATAACCATTTTCATAGTTGAAATCTCAGTGAGTTTTAAGAGTTGTAAGCCTGCGTCCTGCAATTTTTGCTAAGTATTTATCAAAACAAATCTAATGATTTGGCGCTGGTTCCCCTTGTAGTGGTTTCCATTTCAGTCCGTTGTTCTGATTCCGCTTGTGCTCAATATTTAGAATAGATGTACAATAAATGGACCAACCGCGTAGGAGATGATACCTACCAAATTTACCTAAGTGGTACTAGAATGTGAACCATGATTGTATTAATTAAAGAAAATCGAAGTATTATATTCGAAATGCTGGCCTAAAAAATTCTGACTTCGTATAGTAGCTCTTTGACACCAACGAAATTACTAAATATAGTCTACGTTTGTTTTCGATATGCAGCTTTTTACTCTTGCAGATTTAACAGAGAAAAAAATACGAAAAAAGAACAATACTTATAAGATTAAACTTAGCTGATTCACACCCAAATCATTACACATTTTGTCGACTGGAGCAGAGCCAGAGTTTGGGTTATGATAAATAACAGTGTTAATCTCTCTAAAACATATAGGCTCATTAAAATGTTTGAATCAAATCATGTTATATCTTGAAACACGCAATAAATAAATACAACATTTCAAAAATTCGTTTCATTGACAGCGCATACGAGCAGTTCACAAATGGTAGCGCAGGACAGGGATCAGGGATCTCGAATGCGTCCACCATTTTAGTTGGCGTCAGAGCTTGGGCTTCCACTCCCGGCCGACAAAATGTCTCGTTTTACTCCAAAAAGCATTTCAAATATTAATTACTGTATCCCAAGATCGCATTTTACCTCCATAATGTACAACAAAAAAAAAAACAAGATAATGCGTTCTAAGTGTATTCCATTTCTTTTTTCTTTATTTTTTTTATATAGTATTTAAATGAGCAAAGCGGATTCAAGGCTTCTTGACGTATGAGAAATATATTCCTCAAAGCAGCAAAGAGGATTGAATGTTCCGAGCAAGGCCCAGCGAATCAGCAGGGACAACAGCCATGTTGAGTATGGGGCAGCCATATCGGATGTGGGTGACCATGACCCTGGCCGAGGTAACCATGATCTAAAAAAAAATCGTAAAATTCGCAAAAAAAAATCCTTTAAATATATTTTATTCAAAAAATTTTAAACAATTAAAATTGAAGCATTTATAAAAATAAAATTAATATCATACAAATTTAAAAAAAATCCAAGGGTTCAGTTATTCTAAATATGGCGGAGCAAATGGTATCTCCTGGAACGGCAAACAGCAAACGACCGATTATTCGGTTTCCCTTCACCCCCACTCCAATTAACTTTTGTCTATTTAGTCAGACAATCTNCCCCCCCCAATTGTTAATCCTTTTAAGCGAAATATTTGCTTTACCTAACACATGTCCCATCTCCCATCCATGCACACCATTCAATTAAGCAGTCTATTGTCACGACTTTCATCCACCAGATTGTGCTGTTGCCTCGTGTTTTCAGTATTGGCCACAAGAGAGTGATGGTGATTCATATTTTCAGAATATGCCACCTGAGAGAGCACCCATGTTGTCAATTTTCAAACCTGTTGGCTATAGTGCATTAAAACCAAATTGTGCTAGTGGTGAAGAGGACCCTAAACTTGGAATATATATATGTATATATGTGTATATAAATATACACACACACTCAAATATCAAACATTTAACATAGAAGGGAATATGTATATAATCTCTTCTATTTTAAATTTTTGAGATTAGATTTTTTTTATTCCAATTTTATTTACATCACTACATTTCTATTAAATTAATCATAAATAAAGTAGGTTATTTTCCGTAATGGGTAAAAAATGTTATTAATCATATTATTATATTTTTTTTATTCGGTAAAATCTATTTAGCACAACAATATTAATAAAATGTATGCCACTGAATAAATAAAAGTCATATATATGCTCATATAGTAATGTCCTATTTCACTGCGAGTTCACATCTCGATATTTGTAATGGCGATCCAGGAATCATGGTAGTCTGTGAAACACCACCACATGATGTACGCTCGCCCATTAGACCGTTTCAGGAACTTTTTGGTCAAATACATATCTGGAAAGTTGGTAGGCTGGATATCTTCGACGTAAACAACTTCACACATGAGTACATTGTTGAGATCTTCAAGATAGCAGGTCCTCGGAGAGTAGTCTCGTATACATCGCATACAAAATAGATCAGAGATCCAGTTCTCTGTGAACTCATTGTCGAATAAGCTTTTCTGGAGATGCGTACCAGATCGCCGACATTGGTTCTAGGTTTACCAGAATCCCTCCTCTTCAAGTCAGAGTCCTCTTTCACATCTTAGGGCTTCACGTGAGGGGTAGAATGAATGGTGTGAGTGGTAGAATGAATGGTGTGAGTGGTAGAATGAATGGCATAATATTGTACTCACGAACGAGTTTCTGTAGTAGTTCCAACCACTTGCATTTGCTATTTGCAGGGAAATACCTCCACAGCTTGCCCTTCAGAGTCCTGTTGAACCTCTCGGTGATAGATGCTTTAAGATCGCTGTACTTGGAATAATGGTTCATTTTATGTTTATTTATCGGGGCCTTGACCTTAGAAATGTTGAATTTCTTTCCCAGGTCGGTTTTTATATTACTTGGGACGCATAATACATGCAATACATTCTTCATCACCTTCGCAATATCGACAGCGTTTTTCAAATTTACCAGCCTGGCCCAGGTGAATTCGTTTCACACATCGATAGTTTTCATTATGAATTTGAATACCTTGTTGACCCAAGTGTATATAATTTCAACGAAGTTGGCTATAAACGGGTTATTTGTCCCACAAAGTGTGACTTTGCACTGGTGGTAGTTCCATCTCACGGCCACATGCAGTTCTCGAGCGATTCGCAATCGACTTATCGTATGTAACCACCTTCCTTTAGTTCTTCGACGATTAAAATAATCTCGTTGGTGTGCGAGTAATTTCCAGCCCTTTGTGAAGCGACCAGCCGTCATAAGCTATCCACGAATTTGAACTGGGATTGTCCTGTGTCTTATCGCCTACTTGGATAATGCGACCTGGTAGAAACTTTATTTCGTTAGCACCGAAGAACCGTTTATCGTCGTACCTGAACACACAGTATTTCGAATCATTAATGCGAAATGAGTATGATCATATGTACAGGTGAATAAGAGCATTGGGCTCAAGGGCTCTCTTCTGAATATTTTTTTTTGTGTAGCATATCTGCATCTGGTCCACTGTCCTGATCTGTACGCACATCGAAGCATTTACACTGTAACTCCTCAAATAACTTCTACTTATTCCTGTAACAGTTATCTCAGTTTATGTTTGCAATGTGTATGCTAGCGTAATATTTTTTTGTTTTATTTATTATTTTTATGTGGCAGATATATTATATTTATTTCAGCTCTATTTTTCATTATTAATTGCAGGTTGTTTTAACATCAGAAAACGTTCCATGAAATTATGTTTGTTAGTATTTTTATTCTCATTTGCAAAGTTATTTATGTTGACTGCTTTGCATAGAGGAATTTGTTGATTGGTTGCTATGGTAACACAACACGTATATGTAAGATATGATGTAGCCGTCTCGTTATTGGCGCGGTGTTTAAAGGCGTCGTTTGAGGATGCAGTTTATAGGGATTTTAGCAATCTTGGTTTTCCCGTCAGGCAGGCGATGGCCTAGTGGGTCGTCGGCCTGAGGGATATTTTATTTTGCTGGTTAATTGGCTGAGTCCCGTACAGAAATACAGACTGCCGATAGGGCGAAGACGCGCGGCATCTGAAGAGGAATAATTTATGTCTGCACGCACTAACTATGCGGATTACATTTAATGCCAAGTTTGAGCTACCGCGATTGGGTGCGGTAAGGCAAAGACTGCAATGGCGTACCTAAGGCTCGAATGCCCAGTGAGGGAAGACTGAGGCTCACGACCAGCAGAATCAGCTACAGAAGATATCAAGAGCGGTTACATCGATCAAGATTTATTTTAAGCTAAGTATGCTGTATTTTCGACACAAAGACTACGCCTGTAAAATAATTAATGACTTTTGAGAAACTAATTTAGCTTACGTTACGCCATCTTGGAACATCATTTTTGTTAAAGTTGCTCTACCTATAATCTTACGCAGCTCTGAGCTGAGGTCTCATGTTCTCCCAACTGGGTTAGTGTGCAAAAATTATTCACTAATTTAATTTACAATTTTTCAAATAATTTAAAATATCTGAAGAGACCTAGCTATATTTGAATTACAATTAAGAAATAAGTACGAGAGGGCTTCACTCAAAGTTACGGCTACTCTAAACATAGAAAATTCTGAAACCTACGAGTATGACGAGCCGCTACATAATAGTTATATTTTCATAGATATTCTTTTAATTCATTATGTTTAAACTAAAATATTAATTTTTACATTAAATCAAATTTGCTTCTACTCAGGTCACTGTGAGTATTCATTTGGTCAGTGCCTAAAGGTAGTTGTTTGTTTTTATTTTTTCTAGTCTTTCTTGTGTGCTCGTAGCCTACGGATATCTATGACAATTTTTCCTGAACTACAAACATCTTTGGTAAGATACAGGTCTGTGGTAATATTCAATCTGGTGTTTTTAGTATGTGTTACGTTCTCTGTTGACTACATTAACACCACTTCTTTGTACGTTCATAATAATCGAACATTTCTGTCTTCACGACTGCAGATGCTTTGTTGGTCTCTGAGTATATAGAGAAAAATATGTAATAGGCTCAAGGTAGCGCGAAAGTATGGCTCTCTTGGAGAGCAAATACATCGAGGGAAAAGACTGGGCCCCATAATGTAAGTCGCTAACAAGGTCCGATATCACTCAGAATAAAATGGCTTCTGCCACTCACTTTCATAGGTTTAATAGCAAGTCACCGACAACCTACTTTTGATCCTGAACAGGTATTCATTGCAGACCTCCAATATGTCCCTGTTTAGTTTTTGAACATCTGTTTTCATCGCCAGTCGGGAAATCGAGGTAGTGGAACCTTGTAACCAGTTCATATTATCTTAATTGTGTACAGATGTCACATTACAACTGTCGCTAATTTGACATTTAAACACGTGTTTTGTTTTCACCCATTTCCATCAAATCGCAAATGACCTCCATCTTTACACATTTCATCTTTGCCCCAAACTTGAATAAATAGGTCTAGAGGAATGGTTTCCTGTTCGGGCAACATAGTGCGTAATTCCGAGACGAAGCCTTTACCAGTTTAGAGGACGAAATGTTTGGTAGCATCTTCTTCAGATGATTCGAGTTCGCCAATATTTAAAATTATTCTTCCATTGGTATCGTGGTCCCATCGTTTTTTGGTATGAGACAAACTTCATCTTTGTCTTTGTCAAGATGCTCCTTGAAACATTTCCTGAGTCTCGGCATTGCTGTAACTCATTATCGATGTTCTATGATCAACTGATCGAAGTCCCATCAGTACTTGCCATAATTAGAGGCCTGTCTTTTACAAAAATGCACAAATGTCTTTCTAGCACAACGCACGCAGTTTCATGAACTCCGATAACGCCCTGCCTGTATTGACATCATCGCATATTTCCAAACAACTGCTCCGCGACAATACGAACATGTTGGTGTTTCGCATGGAAGACACAAATTATGGCCTGTGTAAGTGGAACGTCACACATACCCACCATTCCTGATTGGGGCAAACATACTAACATCGGAAATTCGGATCGAGTTCCAACACCAACATATCTTCACCCTATTTTGCCAATCATTGACAAAAAAAATCAAGCAATGATTCTTTATTGATAGCATCACGGATTTGCTCAACTCTGTCATGGCGGACCAGTCAACAGATGTCGCCATAATGACCACGATCAAAAACTACCTTTCGCTTATATCTAACGAGCTGTCAACAACTAAGATGGCAAGCTGGAAGATAAAATACGACTACAGTCTTCCTGCATACTCCAGAGCAAAATCCTAGGTGTGAATTTCTCCGGCGGAGCTGCTGGTATCCGCCAAAAACGACAAAATCTTTACCATCCATTCGAAGCCGGAACTGAGGCTGCTCCTAGCCAATACCCATGTAGACACTTTCGGGTATGGGAGAGAACCGGGGAGATATGGAACTGAAGCTACAGTCTATTGAATGAATGCTGTCTCATTTTCAGCTGAGAAATTCCGAATGTATGAAGAAGCTGAATAATGTAAAAGATGGCATAAACATCGATGTGTATTTCAGGTCTTGGAGTCTCGATACCTACCCTGTACTAACCGCAATCCAACACATAACATGGATGGCAAATTCCAGCTTTGGCACAAAGAAACTGGGGTATATTATCGTCGGACTACAGACCATACGACAGCAAAATGTGTGAGTGAGTCACTCGCAGTTTGACATATGTTAAATAGAAAATATGAAAATATTTTTTTAAAAGCTAAATATATCCTTATCGGGAGATGAACATGAAATTTGAAAATGGGCAGTAACTGCTGGCATATCAGATGTACGCACAGTTGCAAAATGTATACATGTTGTGGATTTGCTCAGTCTCTGATACTGAGTTCACACACTTTGAAGAGTATGGATTCACTCACGTTTTTCGATGTGAGTAAACAGAACAAGAACGTCTGTTTGAATGTGATCGAATGCCAAATCAAATTTGCTACACACAAAAATATTCTAGCATGCACGTATGCTTTCTGCTCAACACATCACGGTTGGCTATGATAATACAATTGCTGAGACGAAGTCATGAAGATTTTTATTTTGTGTGCTGCGGAGAACACAATGGCCCATGCACAATACCTGTTTAGTCAGCTTCGAGCATCATAGGTGGCATTAAGATGTATTTTAATCTTCAAGGCTTCTATAGCCAGAATAGCTACATTCACAGAGACATCGCCCTGTCCTGTGTCAACATTGGCAAGATGCCTACACGCTCTTTCGGCCCCCCCTCACCTTAAAACATTTGGACGAAAAGAGCAAGAAGACGAACGATTGGGGGACCATGTACTCGCAATGACAGGAGTCGGACTAAATCGAGACTCGTACCCTCAAGTTGGTAACATACTACACGACTTGATGATGAAGTACCTTTGAGGACCGTTCCAGAATAGTCTTCCTCACACTACAATCCATGCACCGGATTGCGCAGTGAAGCTATCCTTGGCGGAGCATGAATCATAGGCCCGATGCTACTATTACAGATACAGCAATACCTTCAGCCTGACTACCAGACACAGGCATGTACAACATCGGCGTCGGGCATTCGTGTAAGCACTCATCAAAGATGGCGTCACTTTCGCTTATGGATATACCTGCAGTTCCAGTGTCTAACTGACACCCACTCACCAATGTTGATGATGCCCAGTAATGTGTGTTTACGGGGCTGCTGATGCTGGTTCTGCCATCTACGAGCCCGATATCTGTCCAGCAGTCTTCACACCAGAAGTCACCAAGCAAATTGTCAAACAGGAGCCAGATATGAAGTGCACGGATTGCCATCTGGATACCAGTGGTGCGGCCACTCGAGACTTTTTGGGTCATGTCTTCCACGTCTTCATCTCCATGTCATATGTTTCTTCTCCCAAGGCGTCGATATATCAATCCAGTATTTCTGAGGTCATCGCTTGTCCCATCAGGAGCATTCGTCATGGGATCTGCAGAAGTGCCATATGGTTCTTCGGCTGTGACAACTGATTCGTCAACTGGGACGTCGATTTATGCTCCCGTGGAAACTGCATATTCGACCTCCTGTGCTGAATCATTGTAACATTGGCAGTGTCGCTTTTGTGAAAAAACTTTGCTTGTGGCTTTATTGTCCGAGATGAGAATCACGGGTGTACGAAGAGCCCCAATTAAGTAAAGTGCATGTGATATAAATGTGAGGTGTTGATTCCACAGAAGGATAATCTAAGAGAATATGAATACATGCAATGAGCTACCTCCATGAAACATAAATGCTAGATCTTCAAAGTTATCTACTAACATTGAACTTCCAAATTTATTAAAAATAAACATGCTGTACTCAATCCACACAACTGCCAAAACAAATATTTTAAGCTGTCATTGTTAGCCAGTTTTGTTAAGTCACTGGATCAATAGTCTGTGGACAAGAGGTATACTGTGGTGGAAAAAAAATGTTTGACTTTACAGGACAGGAGTTGCCAACCCCTCTGTACCTGATTACATTCTTTGAAAACAACAACCCTGATACGTCTAAATGTGTACTCGCTCAACTCTAGGGTAAATGTGGCGCTAACATGTGTGACTAATGATGTCAAACCTAGGATATTGATATTTTAATCGCGAAGGACGAAACGAAGGATATTACACATTATTGATACACAAAGAACATTTCACGACTGAGAAGCTCGCAGTTTATTTCGCACAGGTAGAAAGTTCATGTTTGCAAAAAAATGTTACACCATCTTGCCGAAACCACGGAAATCCGAACTCATAGGGAAAAAAAGGCTTTGCAGTACACAAAACAACAAGTTTAGTGTAGAAACCAATTTTCAATATAGGTATATGTGTTGTGTAGTATTGGTGAAACTTCGTGGAAAATAACCCCGCGAACGCTACCAGTTTTGTAGCGGTGGGTAACTTCGTGGAATATAACCACGAGCAAGCTAAAAGTAGAAGCTCCAAAGGATCTAGTTGTGTAGGTGTGACCCCAATATAAAATGGAAGAGCAACGATGCCGAGCCAAAATTCCTACTTCTCCATCCTTACACATACATAATAATTATTATTATTATTACTATTATGTACAGTAATAGATCAAAATGTGTTTTAGAGTAAAAAAAAAGAGCAATAAGGTTGATAAATGAAGAACTTAGATTCGTGTGACCAAAATTATTTTTAATTAAGGTTCAATATAACAGTTATTAAAACATCTCAATAGTGTAACAGTAATAAAGGCTTGATACACACACACACACACATGCATGTTCCAAAAAATTAAAAATTCTGGAAGAAATTATCTTAAATTTTGTAGGGATCCCACAATATAAAATACAATTTTAATTTCACTATTACAAAATATGTCAAGCCATACAAACAATTTTGAGGTAACGTTTTTTTTTACGATAGATTGAGTTAAAAATGACCAATGACGGCGACTCGATTGCTGTATAGTTGAAAGATTCATACAAATTCCGAAAACGATAAAAAAAACAAGGTGACTGGACTTTCCTGAGATGCGGCCCATCTTCGGGACATCTTCATTGCCAACGCCAGCATAGGTGTTACTTAATCATTAAAACGGCATCAAGAACGCGCAAGGCGATTTCAAAGGCAATCTGCCATGCCTCGGCAGCAAGGTAGAGAAATGTCCTCAACACGGCAATTTCGGACCCAACAGGTTGACCGCTGTAAATACAAAATTTACTCATAAAATAAAGAGGCAAGGGCGACAGTATACATTATTGAGGAGACGATAAAAAATAGAACAAGAAATACTCACCTAAGGCGACAAAAATCAAAATATCACTCCATTAAAACTGGATAATAGTCGGCGCTAATTATATTTTGTGTCACGCCATAACGAGTAAAGAGCAAGAAGAAAGCTGTAGGGTGTGTTCCGAAAATACGAGTCACTATCACAGATATCATGTCGCTTGACACAAAACCAGTGATACAGTCCTTTTTCGTTATGTGGTATTTTACATTAATACCATGAATATTTTATGAAATTACATTGACAGAAAAAAATTTAAATATGAAATTCACAAACCAAATACGAAATATTTTATAACAAAATTTACAAACCCTTTAATTAAAGTTATTTCAGTCAGTTGACACAACAGCTTAACTTGATCATAGTAACTGGTCACCGAGAAATATCGAAATGAAAAGGTAACGGAATTTTGGAATATTCCTTTTTGAATAAACAAAATTACAGAAACAGTGACTAAAATATTATATAAACTTTCTTTTACATATAAATGAACTAAAGCTAGGTTCTGGAAAATAAAACAGGCGGTTTTGCCATAAATTATTCCCTGAACGAGAATACAAGGTTAAAAAAAAATATGGTTAAAAACCTACAAACCGCACAGTTGTCATATTGTTGTATATAGATTTTACCAAATCATAATATCATGTGTTTTAATTTTTAAACCTGTTATTGAAAATTACCTGGTTTATTTAAGATTTTATTCTTTAAAAAATTATATAATTCAAATAAAATAGTAATAAATATCAAATCGTAAATAAATTTAATAGAAGACAATAATTTTGTATACGCCAAATTTGGGGACCTCGCCATTCGGCACAAGTTGGTATTAGAGCATACTAGCATACAGTTTTGGAAATTAACCACATGGGTGCCCTCTAGTTGCAGATACTAAAAACACGAGTTATCAGTAAACACTAATAGTCAATACTGAAAAGATGAGTTAACAGTGCAAGACAATGGACGGCTAGAGTGGTAGTTGAGGGCAGTTCAGAAAGAGGATTGTGTTATGCAAAGTCAATAACTCGTTGAAAACATTTGGGCATAGTTGGGTGGTGGGATCGGCAGATTGACTGACTGTACAGCCAGTGACTATTTGGCGTGGGAGTGGAGCCGAGCCGATTAACTGAATGTATGCTGGTCGCCCTATCGGGTGGGGCTATCTACTCAGCCATATTCAAGTGAAACGAACCCTGGAGTATGTGGATAATAACAGGTATTACATTTAACAATATTTACATTTTAACAATATTTTTTTCAAAATGTTATTTTTTAATAATAATTTATAAAATCCTAAATTATTTATAAAATATTTTATAAATTCAATTTCAATTTTTTTTATGTAAAAGCATTTAAACCATTGGATTTGGATTTTTTTTCACTTTTTTTAGTTAAAGGCCACCTGGGTTAGTGTCAAGGTCACCCACGGCCAACATGCCTGCCTCATACTCAACATGGCAGCTGTCCCTCCTGATAAACTGGGTCCAGCTCGAAGCCTTCAGTCTGCCTCGCTGCTATAAAAACTCTACTGCTCGTACTCCGATGAGCCGCGGATTCGCTTTGTCGCTCTGAGCACTTTTTACTCACTCATCGATAGGCTCAAATGCTTTTTGCTAATTCGAGGCCTCGAGTAGAAAACAAAAATGTAAAAACAATTCGATCAAAACATTTTCCCGTTTCTTTTTGGAATTTTTTTAAAATAGTGCTATTTTGGAGAAAAATTACAAATTATTGAAGTGATTTTTGGGGTAAATCAAGACACATTGTCTGTAAGATGGCGCCGCAGGCCGTCGAGTGCGAACTTCGCTTGTGACGTCAATCACGATGGCGGATAAATTCGAAATCCGATCCCTGATCCATGTTCCCGCTCTACCATTTGTACATTAGTCATATGGGTTTCGAAGTTGTGAGAGCTTCAATGATTAATTTATCTAACAACCATCAAATTTTGTACGGAGATCTGTTTACAATAAATACAACATCTCAGAAATTCAAAATTTAGTATTTTCCGAAATGGCATACAATATGCTTGAAAGCATTTGAACAACTGGCGCTTGGTATTAAACTACAATAGTTGACAGTTTACATTACTAGATTTAAACGTGACGTTGATATATATGGAAGGATAAAGGCATATTGATTTAAAATTTGTGAAATGGTACTGTTTAAAATTGTTTGAATTCTTGCTGGGGATAAAGGCCAATAATCTGAAAGTTCTGCTCAGAATTTGTTTCGCTGACCAAATATAAATACCTACATTTATACATATCGACGTTTTTGTAGAGTGTATGCTTAGACAGGCAATTCGTTATTTTAATTGTTCTCGAGTTTTACGGCAGATGAAAGACATTAAATTTAACAAATTAATGACATAGAATATTCGTTATGCAAGAGATCAAAAATAAATATCAAAAATGTTAACAACATTACATAGATTCCTTAAAGGAAACATACAGAAAAGGGGAAAGAAAGATACATTTTAAAAGAAGGAAGAAGTTAAGCAACTGACACTGCTCTTAACAAAATTATATTTTTTTCAAGTTAAAGTATGGTAGAAACGAAACATTATACGAAAGCCATCCACGGAGATTTCTACTGGGGAGCTAGAACGGAATGTAAAGTAATTTCGAAACTCGCTACGGATTTTGCTGGTAAATTAACTCCTTCGTAACACTCAATAAAAGGTCGATTTTTCATTACAGTTGTAAACTATCGGAAGACTTCCTGAAAAGCCAGAGATGGTAGGTGAGCAAATAGAGAAAGTTGGACGTTAGCCCTCCCGCTCCGCTCTCGAGCACAAACACGCATATATACACAATACTCACGATAGTTATGTATTTGACTGATTTGCTGATTTAACTTTTACCTTTCTTACTTTGATTATATTGTTAATTACGTATTAAAATCATTATAACGTCTTCGCAGAGAACCTAAATACTTTTGAATCAAAGGTGTTTTCCTTATTTATTACACCTTATATATCATCCAGCTGCATATTAAAAATATCATTTAATTTAAGAAAATGAAATTAATTTATGTTTTGATCAAGTGACACTAGAAATGGTATAAAAATAACTCTGTGTCTATTGAAAATATTTTAATTCCGGTGTGGATAAAGCGAATATTACTAATTTTTTAAATCGCTAATTGTTCAAAATATTATTACATAGATCTAAACTAAGGTATTTGCTGTAAGCGTTGCTTTTGATATGAGAGTTTGTTTTTTTCCAATTTATATCCAGTAAAGGAAGATATTTATTTAAATCGCAGTTATTTCAAAAGTGCGCTCTGTGTCTAGGATACTGAAAGTTGAAAAAGTTTTATACAAGCCATCGTAGATCACATGTAAAGGTAAGCAATAATCGAGTATGATCGTGTATTTTATATAATTTTTTCCCCCTTCACGACAGCGATTTGGCAGCTCAGAATGGACTGTCTCACTCGAACACGTGAGAGCTTAGATCGAGCAGAGTACATGTGGTAGACAAAATAACACACATACGAAAAAGGCACTTAATAGTTCATTCTTTCAGTAAAACAACGCCATCTAGCCAGAAGGTTGTCACCTAGTGGCCGCGAAAGAAGAGACTCGATTACATCAACCGAGGGAGGTGGCGTAGTGGTAACTACTGGACTTGCATTCAGAAGGCGCTGGGTTCAACTACCAGTCTAGCCGCCCTGACTTTGATTTTCCATTCTTTCCCGGAATTACTCCAGAGGAATGCTGGGATGTTCCCCTACTACAGGCCATCGCCGATTCGCTGGACCCCCCACGCCCCACCCTTTCCAACGGTTCCTACTTCTCTGATAAACTTCTTCTTCTGATAAACAGCTTCTCTGAAGCTGGGTGCAGACGGACCATAATCGCGCGTGGTAAGTGGAAGCAACACACCACTGGTGGAGAGTGGAGTGGAAACATTTGGGGGGCTCTTAACATCGAGGTCTTGAGAGCCTATGACAATGAAGCGAGCTGGTTATGAAGCAGCACCGGATTTCGAGGAGATCCCGAGAAAACCCACCAACGAGCGGCAACTTCCGACACTAAAACCACATACGAAAATCCGACGGAGACCCCGCCGGGAGTCGAACCAGTTCGCCTTGATGGGAAACGAGTAGTCTGACTACTTCACCACCGCAGCCTCCCGCACTAATGTTGGGTGAATGTGACAGTCGCATCCGCCCGTTCACACTGTGTATATGATTTACATACTGCGTGTGGTATGTACGGGTAATGGTAGCATCTAGACCTTCACGAACTTTTCAATTATGTCAAAGCGCAATTGTGTAAGGTGTAGTGTTGAAACACTGGAAGAGGACGATATAATATTTCGTATAGTGCCTTTCTTTTGATATGCTTGTTACCAAACTCGGGCGATTTAAAATCCCGAATTGGAGTTCTTGATTCAATTTCTATCATAAATCGTTCCGTGCAAACTAATAATTTGTTAAACTTCAACGCGAAAATAGCCCGTTGAAGTGAAAATGCAGAGAGCCGAGACGTGAAACGCTGCGAAATCGCGCGCCTGTGGCACGGAACGTAGGCGGAGCGCAGACGCACGCGCGAGTGGTGACATCATCGCAGCACAAAGAATTGCAACCACAGGGGGCGTCACTGTCTGAAACGCCGTTTGCGATTACCGCCCGTGCTATCCACGAGAGCGCTGCACGTGTACCACGGGCATGCGACTGTGACTGCCACGTGCCACGCTCGATTGTAGTTCGTCTGCATCCTGCTTATCAACTTCGCTGGAGACGAGATGTTACACCTTATCAGTCTATACAGCAGCATCCGTATGGATCGCATGCGGACATCCCGCTAGCAGTCACACGCCATCATTCCCGACGCCTTAAGCTTTCAGAGAAGCATGATCGTTGATGCGGACCTCGCCGAAGTGTCTGCTTTGAAAGTTATCCAACTTTGCGGGTGTTGCAAGGTCCGTTATGGCAACTGATATGACAGTCTACATAGAACATAATTAAGACGTAAACAGTAACCTCGCCAATAGAAGAATAGCGAAGCCGACTGTTGCCCGGCAGTACAATACAACAGAGCCCTAGATAACATCCCAGTTCAAAACGCACCTTATCAAGCAAAGTCATCAAACGGGAACTGTATACTACAAGCATTAACGGAACAGCAGATATTCCCAAACAATCGATGATAACACGTGATGCTGTGAGGTGGCGATAATGATTTTATTGCACAAAAACTTCCAAAAAAAAATCAGTGGGGAAAGTTTACTCGGTATACATAATTTTTTATTTGTATTATTTCAGAGAATCGGACGTAGATATGGCTGCAGACCATCTCCATATCCTTTCGTGTTGATTAACTCCTTCCTACCCTGGGGTATGAATTTTTTTTGGCGTAGACCGCTATATCTTGGCATGTTCTTTTTGGGAAGATAACAGTAATTACAGAAAAATATCATCATTGCTGGTGATAATACCTATCCTATGATCCGGACTGGTATCTCTGGTGACTGGCCTGTATTCCAAAAAGGTAAAGCCCCCATTCAAACATCTCGGTATGGATAGTGAATTGTTCGATAAGCAAAATGATAATTTGGAGCAGCTCGTCAGGCCTCCTCAATCCTTGATCTATGCTTAACTGAAACTTTGTGAAGTATTTTGGAAGCCCAATTGGATGCTAGTTTCAACCTCTAGCAACAGTTCCTCATCTACAGTATGTATAGGCCACGTTGTACAAAGAATGTATGTGCATTCCTATCAAAGTAATTCACCACATGCGTTTTCCAGTCCCACTTCTGACGCAAGCTGAAATTTAGACAAACGGTAGCCAACACCATTCTAGTAAATATTTTATATAAATTCCCAAGTTTCCATATTATTTTGTCTACCCCCTCGACTATGAGGAGTAAACTAGAGAAGTGTTCAAATTCCTCGAGCTCTCACTTTCATCAACATGCGTAGTATAAGCAGTATGTATGTTAAAAACTGCGTATGTTTGTTGTATCTTTTCTATTTTGTCTATTTCCAGTTTTTGAGTACCCCTGAACAGCAGCAAAGCGTTAGTAAGGGAACCCTATCCAATCACAAATGGGAAAGGAATCGGCCACGTCCTTTATTAAGAAACCTTTCCAGCATTCTCACGGAGTGATTTGGAAAAAACCTGGAAAACCAAAATCAAGATGGCTGAACCGGGAATCGAAACCGGCACCTCCCGAATACGATTCCAGGTGATGCGCTGTCTCGCTCGGTTTTGATTGGGCAGGATAAATATTATTTATCACAATATTAATTGGGAAAGTGCAAAATTGAGTTGGTTATATTATCCTGTAAGTTAAGTTCGCCATTTGGACATAAACAGAATGACACATTGGTGAATATGCTTTATTGAAAATATTGAAGAAAACCAAGACGTTTAAACACGTGTACGTGTTGGAACAGAGTGGATTTTTCGATGATATGTCTTTGACAACATCGCGCCAGTAAAAAGTGGGGTGAGTTTCTGTGTGAAAGAGCGGGTTTAACGAACGTCGTCTCTCTCTCTTTCTATTCCATGGAGATGCGCTATGGCTTAACTCAAGACTTTGAAGTTCGAAGCAGCGATTCGGTATACCTAGACTCCAAATAATGAGCGAGTATTGTTTAACATTCGCGGAGACAAGCATGTTTAATTGTGTACTTGGACATTTCTACCCAAAATCACGACGAGCGTTCTTCCGGCAGCTTTTCATCCATCTGGCCCTGATGACTTTGGGTAGTTAATGGGAGTTATGGGAAAAGTAGGCATATATGTTAAGTATAAGTCATCCTTCACCTTTCCTCCTGTTATTCGCAGAGTGTTATATTCTGAAATAATACATAAGGCTGTACAAGCGATATACCGAGACACACCACACATTCTTTTACGCCCATTGAAGCTAGTCTTCGGAGATACCATTATCGAAAAACTATTTGTTTAAAAGGGCTGCATAGGGAAAAATTATACTAATATTACATTTGCTGCAAACATACTTCAGTTTGAAGAGACTTAAATTGTTTACTTTTTTTGCAAAATTACCGTCAGAGTCACATTATTTTATTTCTGAAAATGCAAATATTAAAATACTGTACTATAATTTTTATAAAATTTTTGTACATATTAAATTTACTATAATGAACTATTTGATTTTTTTTTTCATTGGAATAAATTAAGGGTCTACTTTCATAAAAAGTACCACTGATATGATACATTCTGTTAAAGCAAAATTGCATAAAATGAAAGATAGCTGAATATAATCATTGAAAAAATTACGGTCTTTTTTGTAGCGGCAAAGTGTGCCATAAAAGCACGTGGGCCTACTTTATATTTTGCCTTGCCTGTGCAGGTACCTTTTTCTCCCCCTGTACAAGATGTATAAGGATTACAGTTTCGAAATGCTGTTTCCTCTTACAGGTAACTTGGCGCCGGCTGATCCTAATGGTCGGGAGAGAACAGAGGGTGGATTTTGGCGCGAGTGCGCCTGGGCGTGGAAAAGCACGGTTCGGTTAATACCCCACTGCTTTGATCATGTAACGCCGGGTTTTTGGATGATGTTTGCGTCTGATACGTACAGAGATCTGCACCGCAAGGGGGAAACTTGGGTAAAGCTACCGCGACTCTTCCTGCTGCGTTCTCTTTACGGCACTCGTGACTCGTGAGCCACGCAAAGTTAGATAAGGGTGGCGGCTATTCAATGGCAAAGCGTGTTAACGCACGTCCGCCCCTTATCATTCGCGAAATTTAAAGCGAATCTCTTCTGATGTTGAGCAAACTGTGGCGTTCCAACCGTGATAGCAAACGTGCCTCAAATTGAGTTCAATCTTTGAACATATATAATTCATTATACTCATCCTCACCAGAACTCTCAACTAAAATATTAGTTAACGAGAACCAACAAAGTATTATATAATGTTTGTTTGAAGAAATATACAGTTGACGAGAAATTACACATATTATCCCTAAAGCTCAGTAAACAAAACCAAAATTATTGTCAGTAGAAGTAACATAAATAAGTATTAGTTTACACGCATTTATAACTATGCATGTTAAAATGACTAGTAAATTCGTTATACGCTGTTTCATATATATATGAAATGAAAAACTAGACATTACCTTTAGTTTTACAGATTTCGCTTTACTATTGTTTTCCATCAAGACTCAACAAGACTTTAGTGGAACGTAATTAAAATTACCAATAAGCTTATTGGAGATGAAAGATAAAAAGATATCTCTTATTTCTTAAAATAAATTATTGGGGTTTTTTGTTTGATAGCAAATGAGGGCGAGTGAAAAGGGTGAGAGCTGCGTAACACAATACATAAAAAATATTTATAGAATTATGTACTCCTAGCTGTGAGTTGATCTCCACACACTGCATATATTTCAGAAGTTAAAGGCTATTCACGATAAAGTGAGTACTTTTGAAACCCCTCTCATATGGAATAATAGTTAATAATTACATTACATTTTAGCGTTAGACGTTAACTTTCGAGTGCGGTGCAATATACACATTGCATTTATTACTTGCATAGCAATATTTATTATAAATTTGGTTAAATGAAAAAAATTGGCTTAAAGCAAAAAGTGACTAAGGCTTCAAATGAGCTCACTTTATCGTGAACATCCTATAACCACCTTTCTATAATACTGTAACATTTCGTTTGGCAGACCGAACTATATGTCAAGGTAACTGGTTTGAGTTACGCTTATTAAATAAATGTTAGGGTTTTTAAAAACTAAATTTGAATTGCTTCTCACATACACAGAGGTGACAAAAGTCATGGGATAGCAATATGCAAATATACGTATGGCATAAATATCGCGTACAAAATGTAGAAATGGGCAGTGCATTGGTTGGGCTTTCATTTGTAGTCAAGTGATTCAAGTGAAAATGTTTCTGGCGTGATTATGGCCGCACGACGGGAATTAACAGACTTTGAACGCGGAATGGTAGTTGGAGCTAGACGCATGGGACATTCCATTTCCGAAATGGTTAGGGAATTCAACATTCCGAGATTCACAGTGTCAAGAGTGTGCCGAGAATACCTTATTCCAGGCATAACCTCCCACCAAGGTCAACGCAGTGGCCGACCGCCTGCACTTAATGACCGAGACCAACGATGTGTGCCCAGAATGGTCAGTGTTAACAGACAAGAAACACTGCGTGAAATAACCGTAGGAATGAATGTGGGACGTACGAAGGACGTGTCCATTAGGACAGTGCGGTGAAATTTGACTGCACTGGGCTATGCCAGCAGAAGACCGACTCGAGTGTCTTTACTAACAGCACGACATCGCCTGCAACGCATCTCTTAGGCTCGTGACCATATCGGTTGGACCCTAGACGAATGGAAAACCGTGGCTTGGTCAGATGAGTCCCGATTTCATTTGGTAAGAGCTGATGGTAGGGTTCGAGTGTGGCAAAGACCCCACGAATCCATGGACCCAAGTGGTCAGCGAGGAACTGTGCAAGCTGGTGGTGGCTCCATAAGGGTGTGGGCTGTTTTTACATGGAATAGACTGGGTCCTCTGGTCCAACTGATCCGATCATTGACTGGAAAGAGTTATGTTCAGCTACTTGGAGACCACTTGCAGCCATTCGCGGACTTCATGTACCCAAACAGCGATGGACTTTTTATGGATGACAATGCGCCATGTCACCGGGCCACAACTGTTCGCGATTGGTTTGAAGAACATTCTGGACAATTACAGCGAATGATTTGGCCACCAAAATCGCCTGACATGAATCCCGTCGAACATTTATGGGACATAATCGAGAAGGCAGTTCGTGCACAAACTCTTGTACTGGCAACATTTCCGCAATTATGGACGTCTATAGAGGCAGCATGGCTGAATATTTCTGCCGGAGACTTCCAATGACTCGTTGAGTCCATGCCACGTCGAGTTGCTGCACTTTGCGAGGCAAAAGGAGGTTCGACACGATATTAGGAGGTATCCTATGGCTTTTGTCGCCACAATGTATTATGCGCAGTAGCATTTATTAACATTCATATGTAGAATAATTATGGCGTATAGGTTGCAAGGGCGTGGGGCGTCGGAGCGCCGGAGTTGTTTATGCTTTGTCATTCCGGTCCCCCGGCATCCATTTATTTTTAATTGTCCTCTTTCCCTTAAAATGGACCATTTTCAACCAAAATCGACTCAATTTCTCTCAAAATATCTGGTTTCCCCTCAAAAAAGCACCGAACCTACTACTTGTAAAAACGAGCGGCATATAGGCAGTTTACGATCTATCCGAAGGATTTCGGACAATCGCTTCTCAAGGGCAGGATGAGGATTGATAGAATGATTGGGATATATCGAAGGGTTTGGATAGATCGAAGGATTGACATAGTTTTCTGTGGATTGCAGAGGAGGATTGCTAATGTTTGGGATTGATAGAAGAATTGAGATTGACCCTACAATTGGGGTTGATCGAAGGATTGGTATGGATTGCTGTGGATTGTGGAAGAGGATTGCGAATAATTGGGATTGTTCAAAGGATTGGGATTGATCCAAGTATAGTAGTGGGTTACAGTGAATTGTAGAGCAGGATTTCTTAAGATTATTTTAGATTGGTGTGGATTGCGAAGGACTGCTGTAGATTTCTGTGGATTGTAGAGGAGGATTACGAACTACTGATGTGAACTGGTGTGATGATTGATGCAGATTGTGTGTGGATTGGCGAGGATTTGTGTGTATTGGTGTGTGAATTCGTGTATGGATTGGTGTGTATTGGTGCGTGGATTGTGTTGATTGGTGTATATATTGGTGTGAATGTATGTGTGGATTGGAGTGTGGATTGGAGTGTGGATTGGCATGTGTATTAGTGTGTGAATTCGTGTGTGAATTCATGTTGGATTAGTTTGTGGATTAGTGTGTCGATTGGTGAAGATAGGCATGGATTGCTTTTCGCAGTGATGATTGTGGTGCTGATTGATGTAACTATTACGAGATTGATAGAACGATTAATATGTTTTTTTTTAAATAATGCCTTTTTGATTTTTTAAAGGTTTTTTTATTTTTTGGGTTTTATAGTAAAATTTAGAATTTATTTTTTGGTTCAAGATTATTCAAGGTCATGGGCATGGGGTTAAGGTCACAAACGTGAGGTCAAGGTGAAGGTCACCCACATCTAACATGTTAGTCAGAGTCATCAGAACCAACTTGTTGTTGCAAATGTAAACAAATGACAAACGAAACAAAAAACAAGAAGGCTGCATACGAATGAATGAGTTTGGGTGAGGGAAGTGGAGGGCTGTCTACTAATTAACCGACAAGAATTATTAGTGGTGGGTCATTCGTCTGCTGGACATGGAAACATTTGAAATGTAAGTTTTTCTTAATATAATATTTGTCATAATTTTTTAATAAATGTTAATAATAAATATTTTATACATTTTTTGGAATTTTTCGGATATTTTCTGGGTTCGAAGTTATTCATAGTCACGGGGTCAAGGTCACCTGAATCTAATATGGCGGTTAAGATGACTGACAGAACCTAGATGGCTGATGGTTAGGTCTGACCCTGGACCCTGTGTATCGATTTGGCATATCCTATGTCTATAAAACCAATATGACCACTACTTCTCTGCCCTCGAGAAGCGAGCCTCCCAAATCCTTCCAAGGATCGAAAAGTGCCTTTCTGCGGCTCCTTTTTGGAAGTGGGAGGTTCAGTGTATTTTTTTAAGAAAAAGTGGGGAAATTTTGAGAAAAAAAATTTTTTTTTGAGGGAAATTCAGTCTATTATCAGGAACCATTGTTGATTTCGAGGGAAAAAAGTGAAATTTTGAGGAAAAATGGCCACCATGGACCGGAATCACAGAGTATGAACAGCTTTGACGCTCCACGCCCTTGCGCCCGAAGCGCCATAATCAGTCTACTTGTGTAATTAATTACCTGAAATGCTACAAGCGAGCTTTTATTAAAAACTAGAATACCCTTCCCATGGAAAAAGATATTCTAACGTGAATATGTGATTGATCCACACAATTTATTCTTTTGGAATCACAGTGGCGTATTACCATAAGCATTTAGGCTATGTTGGTCCTTTCTGTGTGATTACACTCTAAGGCAAGTAAATACTTTGAGGAAAAGATGACACGAACTGCTTTTCGAAAGCCCGTTTTAAATGTATTAGGTAAGTGTGACAGGATGATATCATATGCTCTTGCTTTTGGTTAAAATTATTTTCTTCTACGGTAAAATTAAAATTCAAAAAAGATTTAATGCTAGAAGAGGTGTCCCAATTTATATTTGGTAACTTTATGGTTCCTTAAAAAAAAAACCAACAAAAACCATTTTTTACGTACATTACCGGTGTGCATATATACAGGAAATTTTAACAAGACGCCAGAGCAGCGTATTCGAGTTCGTGGGGAATAAAGGTATTTATAAAAATAAAACAAATATATATGAATTTTATTTATTCACACAGCTATTCTTTACAACATTAAAATACATATTTTCACAATGACTCTTATTATTATCAGTGATCACAAAGTTTAATTTCCATCTCAGTTGTAATTAAAGTTCTTCTCAATTTCTCTATTTTGGTTATAGTCATTTAAATCACACTCATCTTTAACACATGTTCAGTCACTCTGTCGTCTTAATTTGAAATGGCTTACACTCACGCATCTAGTTCAATGGTCCCGCATGCCAGTTGCACTCTTCTCTACACCGATGCTCTCAGTCCACAGATTTCACTCCTGCTGGTCACTTTCGTCGTCACTCCTCAGTCTGCGGTCTCGTATCTTCGCTATTTTCGCAGTCTTGTCGTTCAGGATTGCACTAATCCTCCAAGCACTCAACTCCCAAAAACTGTCGGATCGGAGCTCCGTCACGGTTTTAACAATCTCAATGGCCCAATCTGGAGCTTCCTCTCACACCGAGTCACGCTGAGAGAGGCAAGGGCAGCGAACCAGAACATTCTTTCAAATAACTGGAAAAATTCAATCCGTTGAAGTTCAGGAGCATGAGTTACGATAGGTTTATCGCGGTGGCAAGTGGAGTCATGCATGGCAGCGCGCCTTTTTAGTTTAAAACACTTCTTGGATATTATTGTACGCCTGACCTTCAATCATTCCTCTGTTCAGGCGTACAGGATAGGGCAAGGGGAGCGATGAAGAGGAACGGTCATGTAACCATATATATGTATATATATATATATATATAATTTTAACACAAATATATCTTGCTTATTAAGACATTCATTTGGCTCGACTGCCTACGAAATATGAGAAAAAATCGATTTTGTTATTTATACATTAAAATTACCATAAATTAGTTATCATTTAAGATGGGTATTTATCTCGTCTTAAGGATAGAATAAAATATTGACCTTAAAAACTACGTTTCTTGTCATGGTTTTTGTGTAATAGATGCTAAGATTTGGAAAAGCATTTTTTTTTATTTCGCAGAGAAAGGTTTTAGAAAAATTTATTGCAAAGTAATTTTGACTATAACCTTATCAGGCTGTTAGAACCTATTTATTTTGTTTCAGCTGTTCGGCTGTATAGCTACTTTAATGAATTAATGCTATGGTTAAATAAATTCATTTCTTTGAAATTACCTTGGTATTATGCTTTACCACGGATCACCTAATTCGTATATTACTAGACGTCAATTGCAAATTCACACTATTGAATACAAGTTGTATTACAAGAGGTTTTTTTCGAAGATGTATCGAACAAACTATGATAAGCATAAAGCACCGCCTTCCGCCAACTTCTCCACCGATCCTCCCTGGACATTGATGACTCTACCACCCCTGCCTATCACCCCACCCACCTCAAATTTCAACAAACAAACCATTGACTTCATCCTCTCCACCTACCACACAATCATTTTGGACCTCCACACCATCACAACTGGTTCATCCGACCACATCCCCGTCGCCGGCCTTCTCCACTACTTTCCTCACACCAGTCCCCACATGGCCAGATACGATTTCCGAGCAGCTCGCTCCGATTCCCTAAACCTGCTCGACTCATTCCAGTCTCCACAGGACATCGACACCAATACAATTGCTTTCACATACACCATCAATAAGGCGCCGCCTCATATATCCCCCTCACCAACCCATCCACCTTAATAACCCCATCCCACCTTGACAACCAACGTACCCTGTCCCTGTGGAACTACTTCCGCGGCCGCTGGCAGGAGACCCGCCTTCCGCAGGGGAGACTCTATCTCCTCCTGCAGGGGGCTGATGCCGGTGGGTGGTCAGGAGGTGGAAGGCCGAACAGAAGACCTGGCGGCTCCAGGCACTTTCATTTTATCTGGGTCTCTTTGGACATACATCAAGCGTATGAAATCCACCCCAACCACCATCCCACCCATCGCCACCACTCCCACCAACGTCGAAACTGCCGAAGAAAATGCAAGAGACATTCTCACCACACCTGGAGACAACTTTCACATCTGTTGCAACTCCCACCACATTCTACTTATGTGAAGACGAGGAACATCCATCCAATCTCAGCGACCACATCACCCTCCCTCTCATCCCGACCACCCCTCATTACACCTCACCACACCACATTAAGTCTTCGCCATTCTCACGAATCTTTTCGGCACAGCTGTACCTGGCTTTGACTACATTTCGGCACCCCTCCTCAGAGGTATGCCCTACAAATCCACCTTCTACCACACCAGACTCATCATAACCATCCTCATCCACCACTATTTCCCGGCAACATGGAACAATTTTATTGTGGTCCTGAGCCCAAAACCCAACAAACACCCCCTTCCAGTACAGCCCCTTCTCAAACCATTCCATCTCACTTCTCCTTATCCTCTCTGAGGTAGGAGAGAAAATGATTCTCAGTCACCTCCTATCTGCAGCCACATCACCTCACCTCCTCCCAAACAATCAATTTGGATTTCGACCCTATCATTCCACCAACCACGCCATTGCTCGCGTGGAGCATCTGGTGGCCTGTGGGGTTCTCCAGACAGTAACGCATGGGCATGGTACTCATGGATCTCGCCAGAGCATTAGACTTCGTACCACACTGTCAGTTAATTTAACGCCTCGCTGCCACTGGCAACCCACCTCACCTTATCCACTTCCTCTGCCCGTTCCTGGAGGGCCATACCTTCCAGGTGCGTGTCAACAGAGTTCTCTCCAACCCACACCACATGCAGGCAGGTATCCCACAGAGTTACCTGCTCAGCCCCCGCCTTTTTACCCTCCATATATCATATCTCAAGACACTTCCTGGCACCCACATCATTCAAAATGCTGACGACACATCCCTTATCGCATCATCAGTTCACGAGCACTTGGTGAGTGAGCGCCTCAGCAGAGGACTCACATCACTACAGACCCAGCTCAGCATGCATGGCATCGGTCTGAACCATTCCAAATCAATAGCCATCCTCTTCGCCCACACGCACATCACCCCAGAACATCCACCCAAAGTTGCAGGCACACAATACATTTGACAGACACTGTTAAATACCTAGGCATCACTCTTGATCACAAATTAAACTTAATATCACTCATCAACACAATCACCACGATAACCCGCAAGACCATGATCCAGCTAGCACCCATCCTCAGTCCTTCACCAGGTTCGTCCACTGACATCTGCATAACCATATTTGAGACATTCATCATTCCACTTCTCATCTACGCCTGTCCTGCATGGTCCCATCTCCCAACCCACAATTTCCATCCTCTCACACACATTTTCTTGAGATCACTACGCCTCATCCTTTGGCTTTCACTCACGGTGACTTGCAAAGACGTACTCGACCAGGCGTACGTCTCTCACTACCACCACATCATAGCAGACATCACAGATAAATTCCGACACAAATGCAGTAGACACAGCAATCCTCTCATCAAACAACTCACTGACCCAGAACGACACACTTCATAACCAAGACGACCATTACTGTCTACTGAACACTTCAAGAGAAAACTGTAAATAACCAGAACACATCAATAGTAAATACTCTTTAAAATACAAACGAAAGAAAAAACAAAATTTATGAAGTTAATTTAAATACAGCACCAATTTAGTGAGCCAGAAAGTCCAAATGCAAGCACGCTCCCCTTGAGGTAAGATTCTCTCTCGCCCAGTAGTCAGTCCTTCCCTCTTCGCCCATACCATCAAAAGCCTAACTCCCAACATACCCACTCAAGAGGTCGGAAGGGCTTCCCCTAAAGAAAGAATTATTGCTGAAATAAAGGTTTTGAGCCCAGTAGTTAGCTAACAATAAAAAAAAAACTAGTTAAGATGAAATTTTTTACATCTAATCTTATTTGAAGAATTGAGAATCTTATTGTAAATTGAAAATAAGGAATACGTAATTACTGAGATGGGTTCCGAAAATTTTCGCTCCGAGTCTTCCTGATCTCTGGGCACAACTGATAACTGTAGAATATTTTGTAATGTCTAAATCTATCTTTATTGTGCTTCATCATTGCATAGGAAGTGAACTTGGGATATCACTAAGAAGAAACAACTGATAAACAAATGTCACTAAAATAAACTGTAAAAATTTCCAGTTAAATGTATTAGTCGTTTAACGGTGTAGAGCTGTTTTCAGATATCTGGCCAAAGGGGCTGTATCATCACTCATAAAGAAATTAGTAATTTTAATGTCATAACTGAAGAGTTATGGTCATTGCTGAAAATGTTACAATGAAGAAGCATTATATTTCATGGTTAAGTGCAAATTTTGGGGCTTATTTATAATGGGTGTTTCCTAGTTTGTCATTAAAAGTTGAGAAGGAATAAATATAAATAATGTTGTGTTTGGTTAATTTTTGCATAAAATGCGTTAATGGTTCATATGTTATGTCCATAATGAGGGGTACGGTAATTAGCTAAGCTTCTATTGTTGCATTTATAAATAAAGCCTCCTAAATTTAATTAAGGAAGAAAGAATTAAATAATTCAATATTGCGGGTGACGTGGGCTCTAACATTTAGACTAGTCTATATGTCATACATTTTGAGGAGCAGATTTTACCACCCTAGGTAAGTTTGTGCATTGCGACATGGTACTCTTAAGGCCCAATTCCACCGAGGCAACATTCTGGCAACATGTGGCATGCGGCTGTGACGCCCAAACAGTCGGCTTTCAACTGCGGTAATATAGCACGCAACGTGGCTTCACCTGTCGGGCCGACAACATTGCCGCATGCCTCGAAAATCTGTCTGTCGAACAGCGTTGCTCTGGATCCGGCAGCGCGTTGATCGGTGCGAAAAATTCTGGGCGACAAGATGGAACGGTCCATTGAAAAAAGGTTCAGTTTATAGAAGACTGTCGCAGTGCCCTGAATTATGGAATGTAACTTCAGGCGAGCGTAAAAACAATAGAGCGAAAAAGGAAAACGGATACGTTGAAATGGTTTTCAAGTCAATACGATTGCAGTGTTGAGGAAGTAAAAATTAAAATTAAAAACCTGCGTTTAGATTTCCATTGGGAGCGCAACAGAAAGGAGAACAATAGTGGTGGGGCTTCTCGAGTGAAGGGAAAGGTGTGGTTCTCGGGTATGATCTTCTCACCTCTCTTCTTGACACCGATAAACCACGTCGGTGACGTATGACAGTGAATAGCACGAGGTAAGTATTGTAGTTAATATCTTCCTATGTAATAAGCCAGTAGTATGGAGTTATGGAGTTGTAAGTGTTAACGACTGCGTTTCAAGCTGATGCAAATAAATGCTGCAATGCAACAATGCACGAAATATATTTCATGTTAAGTACATTTGGATCTACGGTGTCAATTGAATGTAACTTTATATTTTGTATGTGCGACCCTACAATTTTGTTAATGCGGCTAGAGTATTTATTAATTAAACAATTTAAAAATACTTAATACATCAAATAATATATTTTTGCAATATACAAACCATATGGCAATATAAATATGTACAAATACAACTATATTTTCTCAAACCCAGTGAAGTTACTACTGTATCCACAGTAACATCATGAATGTTAACAATAGATATGGTTTTATTATTTACGTATTTTCCGCCTATACGTTTTAAAGTAATGATAGTGTAGTAACAGGTGAGAAAAGGGTAAGGAGAAAAGTAAAAAAATACTGACAGGATTTGATACTTAAAACTACAAATAAACGTTCGGACACATAAAGTGCCATTATCACACGTGAATTCACGAGTACGTTATAATGATACACGTAGTTCCCAGTAATGACAATATTTTACAGCAAATAACTCTGTGTAACGACTTTCACGCGTGTTCCTCTCAGCACACCTATCCTTCCAAAGCACACGGCCTTCATCTGACATGAAGTACTCCACGAAGTCACCCCTAATGGCTTTTGCCTCTTGCGAATTCCGACGTGGTATGTTTCGCATTGGATTTATTCCTGTATCACCTTGGATTACACTGCGCTATGTTCCAGGAATGATGCTGCCATCTTGGGTGTCAGTGGTCGAAAGTCCCCTGGGGCAAGTAAAGGTGTCTCGAGGTAGAACTTTTACGAAGAAAGTTGTGCAGATAAATACAGGTCATGGTAACAGTCACTGCGTTAGCTACATTTATCTCCGTTGGCTTTCGAAACACTCGGAAAGCAGTAGAAAACAGTCCAAAGCAGTTTTCTCCTATATGGCGTGCACGTTAAAGTCGGTAATTGTAGATCATTTGGGGTGAGCCTTTCTCGTGGTAACCTGCGTGTGGTTTCCTGATGTGCTCTTGTAAGGGGAAAGCATCATCCGTCACAAGAAGATATGGTGATGAGTTTGTCCTTCTTGGAAGAGGCTCAGGATGTGGGGGAGAGAGAGTTTGTTATCTGATAAATTCTTGTAGAAGTCAGTCTACCGAAAAACACCACCGTCTGATATCCTTCCCTGACGTCAGATGTTTGCATATATAAAATTGTAAGTGGCGTCAGCAACTGCCATTAAAACGATGCTAAAAGTTAGATTGTAATTATAAAATTGACTGCCACTGTTCTGTGGGTAACGAATCAGTACATATTTTCCATCACAGGCGCCTATGCAGTGCGGATAACTCCATGAGATGTCGAAATCCTCTGTTCCCCTTTCCCATTCTTCTACACTGTTTGGAACCTGAAAGAAAAATTGTCAATTACAGCAATATGAGCAAATATTTCTTGAAGATTCGGCAATGTTATTTTAATTTTTTTTAATTTTTTTTAATTTTTACAATATGACACCGTTAAGGACGCTATCTGCCAAGGCCCCCAAATATCACGCAGAGGATCAGGTGTAAAGTTGAAATTTAAAAACTGTTCAAAAATTTTGAGTTTTGCCTGCTTACGAATAGCATGTTAGAAATATTTCATGCCGGAACGGTCGTTTTAACTTTTTATTTTCGTTTCTAATGGGTTTTTTTTAAAGCAAAATAGGGCCAACACGTGTATTTCACGATCGCATTAAGGTATGAAATTTCCGGCACGGGTTACTTAACATACTATAGGGACATGCAGCACACATATATCTGAATTTTTACGCAATAAAATAATAGGATAACCGCTGAAAATGTGAAGAGGCGAGACTACGAGAGAACGACTGCACGTCAGTTCAGTGCCGTGCGGGTAGCGGTGATGGCGCACGTGGCACGCGTGTCTATATCGCCCTTATCGCTGCCACGCTTCTAGGCCGCGGAAACGCTAAATGCCTCCAGTCAGACGGCACCCTTAATCCCATCAATTTACAGATTATAATGTGTTGTCCATTGTTCGGAAAATGTTCTCAATCGGCATTTTACGCTGTTACCTAACGACATATATTGCAGTAGATTTTTCCTATGTACACAAATCAACTAGTATCTAGAGACTGTATACGAGGGTAAAAAAGAAAGCAAGTTTCCCTATTTCTGTTGGTTAACGGGCAAAGACAGATTAAGATAGAGAACACCTTTATTTTTTTGCATTATTTTATTTTTCCACCTAACCACGAAACACATTAAAGCATCACCTTGCCAAACAGATGGAGGTTCGAAGGTGTTAAGTCCGGGCTGTTCGGTGGACGGGGAACACATGTCCAATGCAAATTATTTCGCAAGATGAAGAAATTTCTACAGGACAGACAATTTTACAGGGACGACAAAGTGAAATANTCCAATGCAAATTATTTCGCAAGATGAAGAAATTTCTACAGGACAGACAATTTTACAGGGACGACAAAGTGAAATACGATGTGGTGAAATGGCATAACGAGCAGGGCGACACTTTCTATCTTCAGAGAATGGAAAACCTAATTTTACGCTATAAGAAATGCTTAAATAAAGTAGGTGATTATGTCGAAAAATAAAGGAATGGTGCCGAAACTTCAATGTATTTTGTATCTTGANTTATGTCGAAAAATAAAGGAATGGTGCCGAAACTTCAATGTATTTTGTATCTTGACGTATCTACCCGTTCGCCTACAACAATATAGGGAAACTAACTTTCTGAATTATCATTGTATACATCATTAAATAACATTTTTGGATCTAACTCTCGTATGAAAGGGATAACGAGTCCTTAAACATTTACCACGCATGTAAGTCACAGAACAAACACAGAAATAATGTATATAGTAAAGTATATTCATTCATATTAACATTTGTGTTTTCAAGTTACGACATGTCGTTTATTTCTGGAGGACACTCAGGTAACCGAAGATGTACTCCAAGTTCAAACCCAAGAATCGGTAGTTATGTCAGTAAACGACTACCACGGCATGAAATCAACGTCTATCAGCGCTAAATGGGTGTGGAGGTAGCGATAATGGCAAATACAGGAAAAGGAAAGTAACCTTGGAAGAGGAACGAGCGGAAGATGCATATAAGATTTTTAAGTCTTCTGCTAGGAGAGATGAGTGCTCAGTTTACAAGGAACACGTGGCAAATGAGTTACGGAAATTAGCGCTCAGAGCACAAACGTTAGCGAAACACAAAATTAAAAACATATTATTTCAGCAACAATTGGCAACTACGATGTTCAGTTTTTCAGCTTGTACCTATCGTTTCCACTATTCACCTTCATCTTCTACATCTGATAGCACTTACGCATCACATTCAACTACACCACTTTATATGCACGNTTCCACTATTCACCTTCATCTTCTACATCTGATAGCACTTACGCATCACATTCAACTACACCACTTTATATGCACGTGAGGCTCATTCATCTTCACTACTTTCACCAGAGGACCACACTTCTGTAATATTTCCACCCAACAGTGGGGACGAATTCACTCAAACACAAATCGAACACAACAGTGGTNAGACCACACTTCTGTAATATTTCCACCCAACAGTGGGGACGAATTCACTCAAACACAAATCGAACACAACAGTGGTGTTGATAGTAAAGTTGTATTCCCAAGTTCAAGCCAACTTCAAGATCTTTCAACCTAACACTGTACCTGGGAATGATACAGATGCACAATCATGACTATATTCATTCAGCGTAATATCTATTAATAGTATCAGTTTTATGAGACGGCATATAATATTTCGGGGACGTGAAGTTATTAAAGACAGTTATTCTTAATTGTTAATTTGAAATAATGCAAATCACTTACTGAACTTTAACATTTTATTTTTCTAAATGTCGTATGCTTTTAATTATCTCTCTAATTGTTCTCAGTTATTTTTCAGATCAAATACAATGGCATGTAGTGATATTTAACAGGTAGTACATTTCATCTGTGTGTAATTATTAACATTTTTTATTTAAAACANACAATGGCATGTAGTGATATTTAACAGGTAGTACATTTCATCTGTGTGTAATTATTAACATTTTTTATTTAAAACAGGTAAATTGAAATACGTAATTGTATAATATCTGTTACAGCTTGTTTTTTTTTTATTTAATTACCTATACAATGTATTTCAGCGCATCCATCAATGCCTTGCCAACCACAGGGACGATTCGTGATATGTTTGTTTCAGAAACGCGCACCGAAACTTAGTCATCACCACTAGCTAGAGATCTGAGGGTGAGTAACAGTAGCATTGTTAGTAGCATTGCCTCACGGAAGTTGGCATCGCACTTTGTAATTATGGGCTTGATCTTTTGCAGCAAAACATTCGAAGTCTTCCTGGCTTATCCTCACAAAATTTTTGAAGTGTGCTTTGTCGTCAGCACACAACTTGTCAAATAATTCGCTCTGTCCCTGAAGTTATCTCGTGAGTAATTCTCACCTCCACCACCGGGGGCGTTTCTTCCAGCGGCCACGCTCAACAACAATGTAAGCTGCTGCCGCAATAGTCTGCAAAGACACCCGTCCTGATCACTGTCAGCCAGGAAACTGCCGCTTAAGTGGAGCAGTGCTTGTGGTTCGCTGCACGTCTCCACAGAAAGCGCATTCTGCGCACGACAACACATGCAACATGCGGCATCTTTTTCCATCACCGACAAATGTCGCGAGCCCCATGCTTACACGCTGCCGGAACGTAACNCTGCCGCTTAAGTGGAGCAGTGCTTGTGGTTCGCTGCACGTCTCCACAGAAAGCGCATTCTGCGCACGACAACACATGCAACATGCGGCATCTTTTTCCATCACCGACAAATGTCGCGAGCCCCATGCTTACACGCTGCCGGAACGTAACCTCAGCGGAATCCCGGCGTGAGGGAGTTTGCGATATCAGTCTTGCCGCGCCAAGAGCATGGCGAAAGAACAAAGGCAGCGGTTCTCGGAGCGAATAACTTAGCCGGTCAACAAGTCACGTGGGTCGCTTCAACCCCGAGAGGGCCCACGCAGCGCTAACTCATACACGACGTTATATACGCGTGGCGTGTGTTGCGAGGGTTTCAAGGAACGCCAAGGGAGGAAGGGGCAAGGAGAAAGAGAAGTGGGGAGTCGCATTCCGAGAGTATTTGCCTTGAATGGAGCAGCACTCATGGGGCGGGATATAAATTGCGTCACGCGGTAAGGAACGGGGTGGTGGGACTCGGAGTGTTCCGTTAGTGCGGCTTCGAGAAAGGGTGAAGCGAAAAGGAGGGTGCGAGAGGTTGGAATAGGGCGAAGGGAGGGTGAAGAGCCCAGCAGTGTATTTGTTGAGGTGACTGGCAAAAGGTGGTACGGCTCCCCTGGGGCATGGAACCACCAGACAAGCTCTCGTAGGTGGTACAGCCTGCAAGGCAAGGGGAAAAAACACTTTCAAGGGAAGTTGAAGAAGGTGGGTATCGGGTGGGCGGGAGTCAAGGAAATTCTTAGGGATATTTCACCCTTACGTAGTCTTCTGTGGCGTCATGTGTACGAGCGAATCGTTAATCAAAAACAAACTTGCTTTCGGAAAAGAGGGAAAATATAGCATACGTTGTATTTGAAATTCCCGTTCGTCAGTGTAAGAGCCAATGCAAGTTGCCGGTACAGTAAGTTTACGAGACCTCCTGAATAGTTAAACTCCTTAATGATTTTTAATTTCAGACTGCCATATTACAAATTTGTGTACGCTATTATAGCACTGAAATTTTTATGCATAACGTTCAATGTGCGAATAAGCACGGTGATACATTTTGTTCGATATTGACGTTATTTAGTAAGGCTCCCGGTTTGAGAACTCATTTACTTCACTTTTAGAATACAGCAGGAGATAACGTCCATCAAATTTCTGTAAACATTTTCCTGTAAAAGTGTACATTTCGTTACACTCTCCCAAATAAAAATTAAAAGTATAATTATTAGTTGATTAGTTTTTGGCAAAAATTTACATCCTCTTGCAATTAAGTTGAACATATTCATAAAAATTTTGCATTTAATCAATCCATATTTAACGCGAAGAAATATGTTAGTGAGTGACAATTTTTACAACAATGATAATGGTCTGGATTAGTTTGTTATATCACCCGCCGTGGGTATACTGGTGTATCTTTGTGTTTTTTTTTTCAGGTAAAAGATATTTGATATTGGACTTAACATAAATAGGCACGTAAATGCAGAAATGCATCAGTTACAGACGATGGACTTGAAACCTGATCCCTTAGCAGTTTATAATGACAATGCGGTACAATTCCTTACGAAGGTCCAATGANGAGAATAGTGTGCAAATATCTTTTCGAGATTGAAACTCAGAAATTTGTTACTGCGCATTTTGCATGCACACAGTAACTTATGCTCCCTCCCTCTTAAGAAAACCACTCTCCACCAATGTAGTCGATCGTGAAAGAGCCCACGACTTCCGGTGTGCAAGGTAGGCAATTTACTACACACCGCTCTTAAGCACCAGGTAATAATATAAGCCAAGCGGTTTTCGTTATTTGATGCTTGATGTACAGGAAATGGATGCAGCGACAATAATAATCGTGCTAATTATGTCATTCCATGTAACAACGTTGTCTAACAGGTGCGGCGAGAAATGGTTGATGCGAATAAACTGCAGCGACATTCATGTTTGTATGTAGGCTGTTCACGGGAATAACAGCACTTTTGAGGCCCTAGTTATTTTTTTCTGTTCCAGCCATTTTTTATCCTTTAACCACCGTTTTAAATAAACATTTCCATGTAAGTAACAAAAAGTGTAAGTACATCCCATCGCAGTCGGAAGTTAACGACTAAGGTTTAAATAAAATATACTTGTTGGCTATTATTCATAACAAAAGGCTTTCAAGAGTGCTCACTTTTCCATTAATAGCCTGCATATAATTACAGATATAGTACTCTTTTATAATAATGACAACTATAATTTAAAAACAAACATTTTGACAAAATGCGTGTAATAATGTTATGAGAAAATATAGACACAATAAATATGAGAATAAATTAACAAATTACAACAATCACAATATACGAAATACCCCATCACATGTACACTACATATGTGACTATTGTTTACCACCTCGCTTGCATATAATCGCAATCCCGAATTTTACCATAAATAATTAGGCCATGAAAACTAAGTATTTGCGTCTACTGTCGCTAGTTGTGTTTGGTAACATTCGGGGAGGTGGTATGGCAGACAGTATCTGTGATATGTTTCCAACATTACTAATTCATTGAATTCTAGTGATTTTTACCTTTTTCTTAAATTTTTTGCTTTTATATTTTTATCGTATAAAGTCATGTTTACGGTTATTAAACCACAGTCATCAACGGGATGAAATAATACCGTACTCTTGATGGNTTATCGTATAAAGTCATGTTTACGGTTATTAAACCACAGTCATCAACGGGATGAAATAATACCGTACTCTTGATGGGAAACACTGAAGATGGTCGCAAGTGTAGAACACACGATCTCCCGGATGTGACAAAGAGACGCGGGAGCAATTCAGCGTGGTCAGTGGGAGCGATCCTCATTCTCTCCCGCCTGCCGGTAGCCGATCTATGTCGCTGTAGCAATAAGCGAGATGGAAGTTGCCCCTGCACGAAGTGTGGCGGCCACCTGCCTGTCGGAATAACGCAAACTCGCGCTACGCCCCGGGCTGGCGATACACGAGGAATCGGTTATCATGACTCCCGACAAGTAGACGAAGCGGATGAGAACTTTCGCTGCGGGGCCCGCTCTCGGTCCGACACAGGAAGCAGTTGTCAGGGTGCTGCGGCGTAAAATTACGCCTTTTCTAAGCATGTCGGGAGAAATGAGACCGTTTAACCACTCCCGTGCGTAGATGTGAGCTTTGCAGAAGCNACGCCTTTTCTAAGCATGTCGGGAGAAATGAGACCGTTTAACCACTCCCGTGCGTAGATGTGAGCTTTGCAGAAGCTCGAGTATCAGCCAGTCCTGCATCAACGCTGCAGCGCTGCCAATCGTTTCCAGTCGTCAGCCCAGTTGCATGAAGCATTTCGCCTACTTCAGTAGTGCTGTAATCCGCATAGTGAAAAGTAAACCCCTGAGGATACATACACCATTTTAGTTTTCTGTCTAGGCCCTTTCAGAGGTTGATGGAGGCCTAGGATATTAACATTTTTGAGGTCCCCTCTTACACATGGAAAAATAACAAATGTAAAACTAAATGTAAAACTAAATGCTCAGATCCTAAATTAGAGGCCGCCATTGAAGTGAGTCCCAGGCCAAATGACCCTGCTGCCCCTCCCCCATAATAAGGCATATTTATACATATTAAAATTAATTTGTCTATATGCAACGTGCTATACTGAAGGATACATTACTAACGTAATGTTGCCAATACAGCTACAATATTTTTATCCCCCTCTCCCTTGATCATTCCCTGCCGGAACGACATACTTCGTCGAACCGACAAAATAAGTGACACCACGTGAATGTGCTATTAATCAAATTGCTGTAATTAGTGTTTATTCATCACCGGTTTTAGATTAATTTTGAGCTTGGTGATGAAATATGCGTTTATAGAAAATTTATTGGTACTACCGGCAAATTTGCATATTGTTGGTCATGTAGAGCTTGTATCCCTAATGCATAAATGTCAAAAAAAATTGTTTGAGCAGAATCGGTTCAGTGGTTCATATTTCATATTTCGAGGTTCTAGACTTAGATTTTCGGCATCACAAGATACACTAAGACTAAATGTTGCGTGACGCATTCACCGCTCCCAGGTCAAAATGAGTGCTGGTCATATCAGTTGTTTGTTTATCTTATATGTTTGCTGGCACAGAGCTAATCTCTTTGCTGGGATTTCACATCCAATTGCTGTTAACGTTTTAAACGGTATATTTGTAGTCGCGCCGATTTTTTGTCGTGTGCTGTCGTACGACAGGAATCGGGTGCATGAAAGAGCTCTTAGTCTGTGCACTCACCTCCGATGACGTCGCAGCGCAGCAGTAGAGTGGCTCCTTCGGCGTACGGCCCGACGACTGAAGTCCTCTCCACGTCGGCTTCGTCGACGATGGTCAGCTTCTGGGGCGGCACTGGGTAACACACAACACCACCACTCTGTTATACGCTGTTCACGGCGAAGTGAGCACTTTTCAAAACCCTGCCTAAGACATAATTTTCTCCTCATTTTGTATCCTTCCGGCCCGCATTAAAATGCCTATTGCAGTAATGCTTTATTCATGCGTCCGTCGAGTGAAAAAAACACACAATTAGTTAGTTACGGTCCNGTAACACACAACACCACCACTCTGTTATACGCTGTTCACGGCGAAGTGAGCACTTTTCAAAACCCTGCCTAAGACATAATTTTCTCCTCATTTTGTATCCTTCCGCCCCGCATTAAAATGCCTATTGCAGTAATGCTTTATTCATGCGTCCGTCGAGTGAAAAAAACACACAATTAGTTAGNGGCGTACGGCCCGACGACTGAAGTCCTCTCCACGTCGGCTTCGTCGACGATGGTCAGCTTCTGGGGCGGCACTGGGCAACACACAACACCACCACTCTGTTATACGCTGTTCACGGCGAAGTGAGCACTTTTCAAAACCCTGCCTAAGACATAATTTTCTCCTCATTTTGTATCCTTCCGGNAGACATAATTTTCTCCTCATTTTGTATCCTTCCGGCCCGCATTAAAATGCCTATTGCAGTAATGCTTTATTCATGCGTCCGTCGAGTGAAAAAAACACACAATTAGTTAGTTACGGTCCATTCAAGGTCACTTCCACATTTTCTGAAGCCCTGCTTAAGTTCTACTTCTTACTCATACAACAATGTTTAACCAAGTCTGGAAAATTACACCAAAGGGACGATGCACCGCACACGTGCGCAACATTTTCCTTAAGGACTACTTATTACTAGGCATTACCAACATACCAATTCTCTCCCCGTTTTCATTAATATTAATAACTAATGAATTAACATAATTAATACCTAAAATATAAGTAAAAGATGTTCAATTTAATTAAAAATAAGATAATTTTATGTTAACAGAAGTATAAGACGCCTGTGACAGATTGCATGATTTGTAAATAACCAACACGTCATACATGGGGTGATTTTTCAGAAGTTTGATTCAAAAAGTGGGAAGAAACCGGGAATAGACTATACCTAAATATGTTACGTACTATAATGAGCATAAGTAAAAAGTGCACCAACATGACTTGCCACAAGTTTAAGCATTATACTTGCAATATAATGTCATGACTTATAAATATTTAACTTAATTCGCTGCGAACTTTGCTTGCATGCCAGTGTGAACGGTAGAATAAATTCAACTAACGAACGGCAGTAATTTTTTCTCAAGGGTTGNAACTTTGCTTGCATGCCAGTGTGAACGGTAGAATAAATTCAACTAACGAACGGCAGTAATTTTTTCTCAAGGGTTGACATCAGAGGTGTTTACTTTACCCCATATAACTGCCTCAACACTTTTTAAAACAACCACTGACATATGATGTGTTAAAAAAATGGCGGATTGTTGAACCGGGGTTACGTAACGTAGTAAAAACTGAGAAGAAAATAAACCTACGTGTTATTTTTCATTATGACCATCAGTTTGGCTTCAGCGGCCCCAACAAGAATCTAGCGTATGATTGTGTCCCACTAGCGATACATAATGCAATTACAGTTCACATCATTACACACCACTCTACAGTACAAACAGAAAAACTGAACTAGCTGTCGAGAAAAGAGGTCCCCAACAAGACGGGCGGGATTTACATCAAATGTTCCGAAGTGTCTACTGTACATTCGCTCGCATGTTACAGCACGCCGCAGAATATTACCTCGCATATTACTCATCTCATCAACTGTAGTAATTGAGGAGCGAAGTTTTGCCACCACATATCTGCAATCCCCACACAAACACACGCTATATTCACGGGGCCACTGCGAACACACGGTTACCCATAGTACAAAATTACTCCAATATATTCTTCACAGTTTTCAACTCTCCACACAACCTCGGTGTTACAATTTGCCATTTTTATTACAAGTTGTGTATCCCCGCTTCTAACAGCTTACCGACTGGGCAGACTTTAAGGATATATTAAAGGAATTTTTGTACGTACTGCAGCTGTAAGTGNCTTCTAACAGCTTACCGACTGGGCAGACTTTAAGGATATATTAAAGGAATTTTTGTACGTACTGCAGCTGTAAGTGGAAAAAACATGTAATAAATAAGCAAACAGCAACTCGAAGAGTTACATTCATAGTTAATTTTTATACGAGTCTGTTTATGTTTCATGCTAAAAAAAATAGGCCGATAATATCGAGGCCATTCCTAGGTTGGAGACGCGCGGCGGAGTGAAGAGTATCTCGGGACTCATCCCCAGACGAAAGAATAGGTGGACCGCTTATTCGTCATCTGCTCATGTACAAAGCATTGACCAACCCTATCGAAACACACCTCTCAAAGTCACATCGTCAACAATGAAGAACGTGCTTGCTTAATTCTAAATTTCGAAATAACAATTACTATTATAATAAAAAACATACTGTNGTCAACAATGAAGAACGTGCTTGCTTAATTCTAAATTTCGAAATAACAATTACTATTATAATAAAAAACATACTGTTACCAATTTGAATTCAATCAAACTGCATTACAAATTAGTTAGAGGAATTACAAAAATCTCAAAGCACTTGTTTACTAAACAGTATTCTAACGTCAAATCTAATCCCCGCCGTTAATATATTGTGTGCAAAATAATTATTTACGCGTGTACGCGTATATCTCAGCTAATAAACATTCTTGGAATACCTTCCTCCAGTAAAGGAGAAAAAAAAACAATAATCTACAGCCACCTCTTTTAATTTTATCCTATTAAANTGGAATACCTTCCTCCAGTAAAGGAGAAAAAAAAACAATAATCTACAGCCACCTCTTTTAATTTTATCCTATTAAATATATTCGAGGGAAAAAGGTAAAGATGTTATATATATATATATATATATATATATATGCGTGTGTGTGTGTGGGCGCGTGTGTGTTAAAGTGTGTCTGCCTGTATTTCCTGCGTAGTTTCCTTCAGAGAAAGTGAAGAGGTTCAAAGTGGAATCTGTTGTTTAATCCGCTAGTTTACATAGCGTGTAATAGTTACGCATCTTTATTGCGAGGAATTCAGTTTCCCGGGATTGCNTGGAATACCTTCCTCCAGTAAAGGAGAAAAAAAAACAATAATCTACAGCCACCTCTTTTAATTTTATCCTATTAAAAATATTCGAGGGAAAAAGGTAAAGATGTTATATATATATATATGCGTGTGTGTGTGTGTGTGTGGGCGCGTGTGTGTTAAAGTGTGTCTGCCTGTATTTCCTGCGTAGTTTCCTTCAGAGAAAGTGAAGAGGTTCAAAGTGGAATCTGTAGTTTAATCCGCTAGTTTACATAGCGTGTAATAGTTACGCATCTTTATTGCGAGGAATTCAGTTTCCCGGGATTGCATATCAGTATTTTTAAGTGGTGTAGCAATGCTTCCTTATGGTCAGACGTGACCTTGAGGCATTTCAATTTTTCTGCTTGGGATTCCCTTTAAAATATACTAGCTGCTGAGATCCGAAAAACTCATATTGTGCCCGGCACCGAACTTTATTAAACCTCTTTTCCAGTAATAGTATACGGTCTCCGCTTAAAAACCAATAATTACACACAGCATGTCGACAAGGTTGCGCGCCACTCAAGTTTTGCGCGTAGAAACGTTGAGGACCTGATGCACGTGCCAACATCGCCCTTATAAACTTTCTTGTTTCTATGCATCAAATACTGAAAATACCCCCAGTAAGGCAGACGTTTCATGGCTAACGCCGGACACATTGCTAGAGTAGGGATATGGCTGCCCTTCCACGTTACTAGATATTCCACACTCCGAATATCTCTACTCAATACTTTGGTTCTTAAGATGCAAAAGTAGACGTAATTTATTAAGTTAGGAAATAGTCGATTTGTTCATTAGTTTTAGGCCCTACGAAACTCTATAATGGATTTGAGCTGTAGCGGTGGAAGCCACATATAGTGAAAAATATATGCAGTCCTAAACTTCACAGTCTGATTTTTTGTAACATGCTATTAATCTCCTTTTACTCANTTAATCTCCTTTTGCTCACCTGGAAACCGAAAACAGAAGTTGATTAAATAAAAATTTATAACACGCGTACACCTGATGTTACGATAGCGTGAAAATGCCTTAATTCGACGGCCTGCCTGAACACGCCATCACTCACGAGCGGTAATCAGGACAGCCAGTTGCCGCAATCGGGACTCGCATTGCCCAAACCCCGGTAAGCAGGAATCTCCTCTACCAGCCAGGTAATCAGGCCATGTGGCCCACGCCGATATGAGGGCAATGCAGGGCGGCGGCAGAGGTCTTTCTCTATGTGACGCCGGCCGAGATGGAAGTCACAGGAAGCCTGCTGTGCCGACCCCCGTAACTCGCCATACTTCAACAGCCTACGGATATTTCTCAAGGTGGGGCAATTACAGTCTACTAACGTGGCTCTCAGTAAGGTAGTGGATGTAGTTTAATTAACATTGCTCCTCCGACCTTATAGTATTTCATATACTCTCCAGATGTTTTATCATATAGCCATATAGTAACCCATAGATTCTTGTACTTAATTAACCAGCATGATCTACGATGATCAGATTCCCCCAACCTTAACAACAAATACGGTTTCACAACAGTTTAAACAAAGTGTAATAATCGATAACATTTAATGCCAAAGACAACTCTTTGAAAAGATAAAATAATTACCTTAAACTGCAAAAGAGAATTATAGTTACGTTCTATATTTAGATGTTAGGCCTACGTAGGAAAGAAAAATTTTCAAAGTCTTAATTATTTAAAAATGAGTACTTCTTTCTAACGAAACACGGAAATATTATTTTATATAATATTATAAATGAGTTGAAAAATCGACGTATCTAGAAATTCTGCTAATAAAATGCGCAATGTGTTGGTACACTAATAAAATGATTATTATGAAGTAACATATACGCATAACTTCAGTGTAAACTCATAATAAAAGTTACAATTGTTTTAAATGAATGCTTTCAGCATCAAATGGTTCAGCTAATAATACGTCAATTTATTACCAAGAATTGAATCGCAGTAAAACAGAAAATGGAGTGCATTTAATTCTGAGCGGATCTGTTACTGAAGTGCCGAAATTTCAAGGAAAAAAAATTCTCCAAATAGCAATCATGTAATTTGTGTGCGGTTTTTTTTTTAAATTTTAGTAACATTTACATTATGTTTCAATATATGAAGTTATGCTGATGTTGGTGGTTTTTGGAATTGTAGAATTCTAATTAAATTCCGCGTTGGATTATTCTTCTGGAATATTTGTATACATATTTTTTGATCTTGTCGTTATTTCTGAATAATTCGATCGTTCCCAAATTATGATATAGGCATTTTAAAGATTTTTTTTTAATCTATTGATTCCGCAGTACATGAAATCGTCGGTATTACGATATTTTAATATTTTAGCATCCTTTTCTGTACAATACTTATGAAAGAAACATACAAATTTGTCAGAGAAATATGTGGAGCGATCTTAATAATGTCTTNCTTTTCTGTACAATACTTATGAAAGAAACATACAAATTTGTCAGAGAAATATGTGGAGCGATCTTAATAATGTCTTCCCCTCTACAGAGTTATAAAAAATACTGTGTAAAAGATTTTCAATGATAGCGAGGGACGAATTTACTGCACTGTATACACACACATACAGAGAAAGGGAAAGAGATAAATAAAAAGAGAGAAATAATGAGTGAATAAGAGAGAAAAAGGAAGAAAGAGAGTGAAAGAGAGAGTGAGGGGGGAAATTAAATGTTAGTTTTTATGACGATCAGTTTCCAGTCGACTCAAATGAATATGTAAGGTAGAAAGGGCTTCGCCCTAATTAATGGCTCATATTACAGATATTTAATGAAAATTTTTATCTCCCTCTCATTGCTGCGAACAGCATAGGTACTAATATAAAACAACGAGGCAAAATTATAAGCACATGCGTATATATATTTTTTGTTTGAAGCTCGCTCCACCATTGGTTCTTAGAAGGAAATCATGACACTTTGTAAACGCATCATCAGTAGCCATACTGGTATAAGACGGGAAACGTCTGGAAACCAGTACAGGTTTTTAGTTGAAAGTGATATTTTTTACGTTAACGTCTACTAAACATTTAGAAGGACCAGGTGAAAAATGTAACATTTTGACATGCCCACTAATAGTTATGAAAGCTGTTCGAAGATGAGCAATAGTTTCTCTATCTTGAAGTTGCACTCTAACTACTGCCTTAATCTCAATTACTTCAAGCTGCACATAATNTGAGCAATAGTTTCTCTATCTTGAAGTTGCACTCTAACTACTGCCTTAATCTCAATTACTTCAAGCTGCACATAATAATTATTTTTAAGAGCTTTTGCCGTTATGCTTTCCTGGAATTAACTTCGCACGACTCCTCCCAGTAATGACATTGATCGGCGAGACATCCTTATTAAGTTTTGCCTCTACCCACTTTGAAATAACTGTCAGACATGCTGCAGGTGGTTCTTGGACTATCACGAGCTCCACCCTCTTTGCAAATAAGCGCGACGCGTTACTTTGCTCAAACTCATGCGGGCATCTTGTACTTAATTACTCCACAAATATCCATGCCATGCTTCTCCTGGAGATGACTGTCATCAACTTTCCACGACGATTTTGCTGTAAGCTGTTCACGGTAAATTGAGCACCTTAGAAACCGAACATAGAAAAAAAAATACTAGCCTTCAACTGCATAGATACTACCGTACACACTGGCATTCAAGCTCCCAGCGATACAGTTCCAAGTTTTGACACTGTGCTGCTAGCGTAAATGTTTAAATTGATGGTATATGAAGGTGTTTTTGACCTATAGATTTGTGCTTAATATTCAGTTAAATTTCCTTGCCTGCCTTGAATGAGCGGAGTTCTATGTTCTATAAATCTACCATTTTTATCAAACAGGAAATCATGGAGAGTAGTCTAACCTTGAGCACTGCTGAATGATTTTTATGCCATTTATTTAAATACGTTCGTTAGCCATCACTATGATACATTTTTTTTAGAAACTGAAAGATTCCTCTTTGAATAATGTTTTTGTCTGCGTGCACTATNTGAAATACGTTCGTTAGCCATCACTATGATACATTTTTTTTAGAAACTGAAAGATTCCTCTTTGAATAATGTTTTTGTCTGCGTGCACTATTCAAGATTATAGCTGCATATACGTGAAATGTTGATGGTGACAGAGAATTCTAAATAGCAAAACACAGAACTCGTAGTTAGAAGAGTCCGTTTTTAAATTGATGTCCCGGCCATCTTGATTCAGGCTTATTCTGGTAGGGATCCTTATAAATCATGACCGATTTGGTCTCCTTCATGCTTATCAACGCAATTTGTTTCTGTCTGGTTATACTTCTGTTTGGCGAAACTTCAAGCCCTGCTTACCAATTTTTGAACCGGATTCGACCCACCTATCGATAGTAAAACCGGTAATATAACCAACAATAATTATGGTAATAAACACATGACTATATACTGACTTTCTACTTCTGTGTTTTAANTGAGCAATAGTTTCTCTATCTTGAAGTTGCACTCTAACTACTGCCTTAATCTCAATTACTTCAAGCTGCACATAATTATCATTTTTAAGAGCTTTTGCCGTTATGCTTTCCTGGAATTAACTTCGCACGACTCCTCCCAGTGATGACATTGATCGGCGAGACATCTTTATTAAGTTTTGCCTCTACCCACTTTGAAATAACTGTCAGACATTCTGCAGGTGGTTCTTGGACTATCACGAGCTCCGCCCTCTTTGCAAATGAGCGCGACGCGTTACTTTGCTCAAACTCATGCGGGCATCTTGTACTTAATTACTCCACAAATATCCATGCCATGCTTCTCCTGGAGATGACTGTCATCAACTTTCCACGACGATTTTGCTGTAAGCTGTTCACGGTAAATTGAGCACTTTAGAAACCGAACATAGAAAAAAAAATACTAGCCTTCAACTGCATAGATACTACCGTACACACTGGCATTCAAGCTCTCAGCGATACAGTTCCAAGTTTTGACACTGTGCTGCTAGCGTAAATGTTTAAATTGATGGTATATGAAGGTGTTTTTGACCTATAGATTTGTGCTTAATATTCAGTTAAATTTCCTTGCCTGCCTTCAATGAGCGGAGTTCTATGTTCTATAAATCTACCATTTTTATCAAACAGGAAATCATGGAGAGTAGTCTAACCTTGAGCACTGCTGAATGATTTTTATGCCATTTATTTAAATACGTTCGTTAGCCATCACTATGATACATTTTTTTTAGAAACTGAAAGATTCCTCTTTGAATAATGTTTTTGTCTGCGTGCACTATTCGAGATTATAGCTGCATATACGTGAAATGTTGATGGCGACAGAGAATTCTAAATAGCAAAACACAGAACTCGTAGTTAGAAGAGTTTATTTTTAAATTGATGTCCCGGCCATCTTGATTCAGGCTTATTCTGGTAGGGATCCTTACAAATCATGACCGATTTGGTCTCCTTCATGCTTATCTACGCAATTAGTTTCTGTCTGGTTATACTTCTGTTTGGCGAAACTTCAAGCCCTACTTACCAATTTTTAAACCGGATTCGACCCACCTATCGATAGTAAAACCGGTAATATAACCAACAATAATTATGGTAATAAACACATGACTATATACTGACTTTCTACTTCTGTGTTTTAAAATACTAGGATGTGTGCATTCAATCTCAAAACTACACAAAACTCTCTATGAACATGTGCACTACGGCAAATCAGTCTAATTAGTGTGTGTTATCCAATTTTTTTATTGAATTACAAAAGACGCCATTTAATACAATCGTGATCATATAGCTTTCTCCCTACCTGCGTGCCAGTAGCAATGCTTCATTTTGCAACAGCTGCAGGAAAGATCAACTTGCGCCTGGACGTAAGTATTCACGCTCCTCATCTCTGACTGACATTCAAGTAAATGGTTTTAGCTAGTGGTATCAGCAGCGATTTTGCATCAGATGTGAATTTGATTTTAACAATAAATTGGAACAAACAACTAGTTTACGCTTAGTCACAGTCTGTATACAAAACGGGGTGTAACTACTATTAACTGTTAACAAAAAATAAGTAACCATTACACAATTGACACTATTGAGTACATACATGTACCTTCCGTGTTGCTATGATGTGCATTGTCCATTTATTTACTTCAACATAAATATATATTGTTTAAACAAGATTGAAATAGAAGCGGTCTGACTATGAACAAAATCGTGACAAATCGCCTTTGTATTATTACCACTATTACGACCACTTTTGTGTAGCTGGTGTCTTCCTTATGCACAGTAATTCACTCTGGTATAAACACTTATTACGTGAGACAATAAACGAGTGTACAAACGGACCTTCCATCACCTTCTATAAGTCATCAATTTTAATCATATAACGCGTAACTAATAATACTAAAATATATTTATATGTGATTTGCAGCTATGAAATTAAAAAAAGATAAGTTCGGTCTCCAGTGAATCATACCGTTATTCTCAAACTATAAGGAAATCTCTAGGTCCGTGCTGGCTTTCAAGAAAACCTGGATCTCTGGCTAGGCATTAATTAAGTCTGTGCTGAACAACATTTGCACAGTCGAGTACTTCGAGTGGTCGCAGCGGGGGGTTTAAAATAAAAGTTGGTAGCGCACGAGTGGCGAGGCTGCTTAAACCCCGGGATCGAGGGTATTTTACGGTGGGTAAATACTTGCGGAGGACCAGACGACGACGGAGCTACGTCTTCCAGCAGCGAAGGGTGCGGACCTGTTGCCACGTCTCAGACGCCACCGCCCTTGCCCATTTTCTCCCTCCGACGACGACCCATTTCGCGTGCAAATATTTACTCCACCCTGTTCTCCCTTTGCCACCCTCCCTCCACAAACCCTTCAAACAGCCAAAGGTTTTGTTTACCTTGTGATTGCGCCTTAATTACCGCCCTCGTTTGCCGCCGAACAGGATGTCGACCCCGCGGGACCAGCTGCCGGCAGACTCTTCATTCGCATGGCTACCAATTTTCAACCACAATGAAATTAATTTTTCTATAAGTAATGAAAGATTTTATTTTNCTCTTCATTCGCATGGCTACCAATTTTCAACCACAATGAAATTAATTTTTCTATAAGTAATGAAAGATTTTATTTTGAAATTACGACATTCGCGCTACTCACTATTTTTTCAATATAAGAATATATGCTACTTATGCTTCNACTATTTTTTCAATATAAGAATATATGCTACTTATGCTTGAAACCATTGTGTGTACTGTTAAATATACTAGAATAATAACTACTGAACCCGTAGTTTTACAGAATATGTAGAATTTTTTTTATTCATTTATGTAAGGTTTGTAGGAACTTATAGCAGGGTGTCTACTCATTTCCAATAACCAATTTCATGACTTTAACATAATTTTTATGGCATCTTCAGTTAAATTCATTACTTCTCGAAAATGCGTGGTGCAATTACGACCATCCTAGCTGCGCAAATTTCATTGACCGTGAGTGTATAACGCATGTTGTTGATAGGTGCCTGATCATAAAAAAATTATCTGTGGTTCTACACTTCACCAATTTACGTGGGACATAAATGTCAAACAACAGTGAGGTAGACATCAGACATTAGAATATAGCAAAAAAATAAAACAATGTCATGGCTACCCAATCAATTTCACAACTTGAGACGCCCTGCGTTTTCATCGGATTTTCCTCCCGGATAACAACGTGATTTTCTACGCCTGCCTGTCACGGAGGTGTTTCGTCAGTGGAAATTTATTTCCTACCTTTTGAACTGCATCTGAAACCAGCACCGTTGATACATGCGACAACAGTAGTAGCAAACGACGTGTTACGTGAAAGTTGTGAATGGGTCCGCCATCGAACAGCAACCCAGCAGCACTCCTGCCTTAAAATCGGGGAAAAAAATAAGAAATCACATTTTCATTACCGAGTGGGTGAAATATGTCAATAATCAGACTTTAAAAAATCCTTGATATCACGACCTCATATAATTTTTCTCACACAACCCAATTTTATGAGAAAATAATGGAAACTTTATATGCCAAACACAAGGAAATGCAGATATAAAAAATGTAGAAAGATAAAATGCGGCAAAGCACACTACTCCAATTACGGTCGCATCATTGGTTACTATGAAAGAAAATTTTTTTAAACAACTTTATAAAAGTAATTTTTGTCGTTTCTCATTACCGTCCACAAATCCAGACACTACAAATATTTACTACTATTTACGGTGGCGAGTAATATTAAATCATCTGAAACGCAATTTCCCCACTTCTGGTTAGATTATGATAATCTCAGTCATAATGATAATCTCATCTTCATTAATCTCAATTTTCATGATATGTATGTATATTTTTTAAATTTAGACGGTTATTTCTCAGATATCTGCAACTACAAATTATATGTGGGACTCCGTCCAAGTAAAAGGAAAATTTCCGAACTGAGAAAAATAGTTGTAAATGTTATCAGATAGTATGTGATTTAGATTTGAAATAAACAAAAGTACGTCACAGTAAGTGCGGGGTTACAAGATCGAAGTTTTACCACTACAGTTGATTTCGATAATATACTCATCGAGTTTTGTTCAAACTATGTCTATCACAGAGTAATTCGAAGGAAATACTTACCTTCACACCGAATTCGTAGTGTAGTTTTATTGTGTAAAGTTAAGTACGGCTTGTCACTGGAAAAAGTAAAAAAAACTGCGGTCTAGTGTTACATTAAACACCCATTTTTACCAAATTTTTTCTACGTTAACTGCTTATATTTTTATTTACACTGAACTCTGGAATGAATTGCTGTGGGTGGATGACTGAAAATCTGACAAAGCGATACGAAGCAATGCTTTGCGAGTTGAATCGCTGGCTGTGTCAGACTTAAGAAATCGGAGGTAAATTTATAAAAATCACAGTACCAATCGATATCTGCTAACATTTTGGAATAAAATTCAGAGGATGAATTTCCTTATGTAGAAGAAATCAGGATTTCCCCCTTACGAAAGTCAGTAACAAACATCAGACAGCAAAGCTTAAAGTCGGCACGCTCATATAATGGTTCTCGTCAAACCTCGAGCATGACCTGAAACATTGGCCTTGAGCCTGTACCCAAGTAAATCATGGCGTGATTTATTCTTAAGACTTATGTGTTTAATTGTGATACATCACACCAAATTTTAATTTTTTGTAAGCAAAAAAGTTAATTATCAATGTAAGGAGTACACCCCTTCGAGAGTACATTTTTTTTCCTTCTCATTTCCCGTTCTCCAAAATGAGAATGTTTGCAGGATGCAGATAGNCTATTTACGGTGGCGAGTAATATTAAATCATCTGAAACGCAATTTCCCCACTTCTGGTTAGATTATGATAATCTCATTCATAATGATAATCTCATCTTCATTAATCTCAATTTTCATGATATGTATGTATATTTTTTAAATTTAGACGGTAATTTCTCAGATATCTGCAACTACAAATTATGTGTGGGACTCCGTCCAAGTAAAAGGAAAATTTCCGAACTGAGAAAAATAGTTGTAAATGTTATCAGAAAGTATGTGATTTAGATTTGAAATAAACATAAGTACGTCACAGTAAGTGCGGGATTACAAGATCGAAGTTTTACCACTACAGTTGATTTCGATAATATACTCATCGAGTTTTGTTCAAACTATGTCTATCACAGAGTAATTCGAAGGAAATACTTACCTTCACACCGAATTCGTAGTGTAGTTTTATTGTGTAAAGTTAAGTACGGCTTGTCACTGGAAAAAGTAAAAAAACTGCGGTCTAGTGTTACATTAAACAACCATTTTTACCTAATTTTTTCTACGTTAACTGCTTATATTTTTATTTACACTGAAATCTGGAATGAATTGCTGTGGGTGGATGACTGAAAATCTGACAAAGCTATACGAAGCAATGCTTTGCGAGTTGAATCGCTGGCTGTGTCAGACTTAAGAAATCGGAGGGAAATTTATAAAAATCACAGTACCAATCGATATCTGCTAACATTTTGGAATAAAATTCAGAGGATGAATTTCCTTATGTAGAAGAAATCAGGATTTCCCCCTTACGAAAGTCAGTAACAAACATCAGACAGCAAAGCTTAAAGTCGGCACGCTCATATAATGGTTCTCGTCAAACCTCGAGCATGACCTGAAACATTGACCTTGAGCCTGTACCCAAGTAAATCATAGCGTGATTTATTCTTAAGACTTATGTGTTTAATTGTGATACATCACAACAAATTTTAATTTTTTGTAAGCAAAAAAGTTAATTATCAATGTAAGGAGTACGCCCCTTCGAGAGTACATTTTTTTTCCTTCTCATTTCCCGTTCTCCAAAATGAGAATGTTTGCAGGATGCAGATAGTTTCTAGCGCCTTTCCCTGAAAAGATGTGAACTGCGGGATGTCGCGGAAAAGACAATGACAGTCCAGTAAAAAGAAAATTTGGAATGAAGAAAGAATGAGCGAGGGGGGTGGGGTGTTGGTGTAGAATTGAGAGTTTTTCGTCTGCTGTGGGGAGGAGGGATGGATTGGTGGGAAGGAGTGATGGGGGTTGGGGAGAAAATTACTCGACCGTGCCGTCAAATGCCGCCGCTTCTTCCAACTGGAATATTCTATGTAATTCCCTATTTACCCGGGGAATGCCTCCCGCGATCCAAACCTCCCTTCCTTGCGGCGCTATCGCGTCTGCTCTCGGCGCTATTCTCCCTCGCCGTCCTCATCTGCTGGGGAAATGGCATCGCCGTGGTCTGCCGGCTACATCACCCGCCGCGCTGCCGTCGGAGCAAGACTGAGTCACCTCCACTCGCCATCTTCCACTGCATTCTTCGCATTCAGTGGCCTGGGGTGATCAGGGTGTTCAATCATCCTCCCAGAGGCCAGAGTCAGTGGGTTTATTTTCAGCGGTACTCATGTCTACCTGGGGCTGCGGTGATGTAGTGGTTAGACTACGTGCCTCCAACCTAGGCGAACCGGGTTCGATTCCCGGCGGTGTCGCTTCCGGATTTTCACACGTGGAAATCGTGCCGGACGATGACGAAGGTCAGCGGGATTTCTCGGGGGACTCCTGTTACCCACGCTGTGTAAATAGTAGCTATTTGGCGGCAAATGTCAAATGCTCTTGTTTCCAGGCTTACGACTATGGGTAATGTAACAGCCTGCTACATTTCCGTTTAGCAGTCTGTNCTCATGTCTACCTGGGGCCGCGGTGATGTAGTGGTTAGACTACGTGCCTCCAACCTAGGCGAACCGGGTTCGATTCTCGGCGGTGTCGCTTCCGGATTTTGACACGTGGAAATCGTGCCGGACGATGACGAAGGTCAGCGGGATTTCTCGGGGGACTCCTGTTACCCACGCTGTGTAAATAGTAGCTATTTGGCGGTAAAAGTCAAATGCTCTTGTTTCCAGGCTTACGACTATGGGTAATGTAACAGCCTGCTACATTTCCGTTTAGCAGTCTGTCTTATCGCATACTTAAGATTATGTACACATAGTAATTACTGGTGTAGTTATACTTGTCACTGTGAAATTAAGTATTCATTCGCTTGTTGTGTCTATCATTATATATAAATTATTATTACACATTTGTATTACATTCATTATTACACATCACCATTGTCATTGATATAAATTTTTACGCACTAGTGATGCTAGTAAAAATAATCCCGCTGTCACAACTAGGAATCGAACCCGAACCTAGCGGTGATGTCGGGGTCCGGTGTTAGCGCCATGGGCTGTAGCATGGCGGGACAGCCTAACTTCTTAATCCGCAGGCTTAGGTGAATCATCCAGTAGATATATGGTTACAATTCTGTATTATCACTATCGTTGCAGTTTACTTACTTTTAGGCTATGCTTTTCGTTTATTGGATAAAACAAAATTTTTCGTTTATTGGTTAAAACAAAATTTTTCGTATTTTTTCCCTAATTAAATGTTTAATTGTACAAAGAGAGCATNTTAAAACAAAATTTTTCGTATTTTTTCCCTAATTAAATGTTTAATTGTACAAAGAGAGCATAGTTGAAGTATTTGTTATAACATCTTAAATCTTTAATGAACAGAAAAAGGAATCAAGCGTGGAAAACTCCACATAATATAAAGAGTGACTGGAGTTTTAAGATGTGTATCAGAAGTCCGTGAGAAAATAAATTATTGCAAGCATAGACTTGTACCGTAAAGTTTGTGGAGATCGCGTGCTCGCTATAACTTCGCTGTCCTAAATCGCCGGATCCGACAATGGATAATTTTTATGGATTTCACGAAAGAGCTTGTAACCGAATGACGGTCACACACATGGCAGGTATCCGGGTTTACATTCGCAATATTGCAGTTATTACCAAGGTCATACACCGCACACTGCAGCGAGCTACACGCAGTTTACATATACATGTGGACTTTGCTTACTGCTGCAAGCAGCAGTATTTTTTTTATATGTAACACGAACTTTATGTTTCGGAAGTTACACTTCACCGGTTGTAGTGAAGCAGTAAACCACTTTTTTCCTCAATATTATTAGAATGAAATCCAATAATGCGTTACTTGTAAGACATGTCTCTGCTATCATATTCTGCAGTTCAAAATATTTGTCACCATTGGAATCATTTAAAGTTAAGTCCTAAATTTGATACGTCAGTGTATCTTTCTCGTGTTCGTTTCTGCCGACTCAAGCATTAGAAGTTAAACGACTGCTAATACAGATCTAACCTTCAATAAGGCATGGAAAATATCTTCAACTAATTTTTTAACGTAATTCCTAAACTGCTATGAAGGTTTTTAACTCGTATTTAGTGCGGAAAATTAACAAGTAGATCAGGCTGCAAATTTAGAACTGATATAACAATAAGTTACGAACTTCACTAAGCAATTCACACTTTCCTTAACAAATGAAGGAAAGCTACCATGTACGTAAAAACATATATTTACAATTCGTGCTTTGTAAAAAATAAATTTGCGAAATTTATTTTAGAGTTTTGCCACATTANAAAATAAATTTGCGAAATTTATTTTAGAGTTTTGCCACATTATCACAAACACGTCCACTAAATTTTTCATCGCACAAATATGATTACATATCTAATGAGTGCACATTTCTCTTCGCCCTAAATAATGCTTGTCAAACAAGTCTGAAAATTTTTTTCTCATGCGTAGCACAGCGAATAATATGATGAATAATTCAGCTCAAATGATGCATCTGCAGAACCCGAAGGAATATACACTGANTCAAGCGTGGAAAACTCCACATAATATAAAGAGTGACTGGAGTTTTAAGATGTGTATCAGAAGTCCGTGAGAAAATTAATGATTGCAAGCATAGACTTGTACCGTAAAGTTTGTGGAGATCGCGTGCTCGCTATAACTTCGCTGTCCTAAATCGCCGGATCCGACAATGGATAATTTTTATGGATTTCACGAAAGAGCTTGTAACCGAATGATGGTCACACACATGGCAGGCATCCGGGATTACCTTCGCAATATTGCAGTTATTACCAAGGTCATACACCGCACACTGCAGCGAGCTACACGCAGTTTACATATACATGTNTTCGCAATATTGCAGTTATTACCAAGGTCATACACCGCACACTGCAGCGAGCTACACGCAGTTTACATATACATGTGGACTTTGCTTACTGCTGCAAGCAGCAGTATTTTTTTTATATGTAACACGAACTTTATGTTTCGGAAGTTACACTTCACCGGTTGTAGTGAAGCAGTAAACCACTTTTTTCCTCAATATTATTAGAATGAAATCCAATAATGCGTTACTTGTAAGACATATCTCTGCTATCATATTCTGCAGTTCAAAATATTTGTCACCATTGGAATCATTTAAAGTTAAGTCCTAAATTTGATACGTCAGTGTATCTTTCTCGTGTTCGTTTCTGCCGACTCAAGCATTAGAAGTTAAACGACTGCTAATACAGATCTAACCTTCAATAAGGCATGGAAAATATCTTCAACTAATTTTTTAACGTAATTCCNTAAACGACTGCTAATACAGATCTAACCTTCAATAAGGCATGGAAAATATCTTCAACTAATTTTTTAACGTAATTCCCAAACTGCTATGAAGGTTTTTAACCCGTATTCAGTGCGGAAAATTAACAAGTAGATCAGGCTGCAAATTTAGAACTGATATAACAATAAGTTGCGAACTTCACTAAGCATTTCACACTTTCCTTAACAAATGAAGGAAAGCTACCATGTACGTAAAAACATATATTTACAATTCGTGCTTTGTAAAAAATAAATTTGCGAAATTTATTTTAGAGTTTTGCCACATTATCACAAACACGTCCACTAAATTTTTCATCGCACAAATANACAATAAATTTGCGAAATTTCTCTTAGAGTTTTGCCACATTATCACAAACACGTCCACTAACTTTTTCATCGCACAAATATGATTACATATCTAATGAGTGCACATTTCTCTTCGCCCTAAATAATGCTTGTCAAACAAGTCTGAAAATTTTTTACTCATTTGTAGCACAGCGAATAATATGATGAATAATTCAGCTCAAATGATGCATCTGCAGAACCCGAAGGAATATACACTGAAGAGACAAAAAAACTAGTATAGGCGTGCGTATGCAAATAACAGAGGTATGGAACCAATCAGAGTAACGCGATGCGGTCGGCAGCTTGATCGGTTACTGCTGCTACAATGGCAGGTTATCAAGATATAAGTGAGTTTGAACGTGGTGTTATAATCGGTGCACGAGAGATTGGACATATCATCTCCGAGGTATGGATAAAATTTGGATATTCGCGTACGAACATTTCACGAGCGTACCGTGGATATCGGGAATCCTGTAAAACATCACATCTTCGACATCGCTGCGGCCGGAAAATGATCGTGAAAGAACGGGTCAAACGACGACTGACGAGAATNCACATCTTCGACATCGCTGCGGCCGGAAAATGATCGTGAAAGAACGGGTCAAACGACGACTGACGAGAATCATTAAGCGGGACAGACGTGCAACCCTTTCTCAAATTGGCGCAGATTGTATTTGTGGAC
>NQII01002187.1:176463-212197 GCA_002778355.1 Clitarchus hookeri | reverse complement strand
GTACACGATATTAGGCAGGTGTATCAGTTTTTTGGCTCTTCAGTGTATTTTACATGTAAACTAATAATTAGGTCTCTGAGGGCGTGAGTTCGCCCGTGCAGAGCTACCCAGTCAAACGGCTGTATTGTCAGCTACTAATAATAAGGGCAGGAAACGTTCTAAATCTCCGCTTGCTGCTGTGTGACATAAAAGTAATTAAGTGAAATTACCTAACCGGGAATGGAAGATAATTACAAATGCACGTAAAAGAAAATTGCCTTGCAAACGAATACAATTTTTATGCTGGGGAAGAGAATATTCTTTGAATGTAGGGAGAATTTTATTTATTGTACTTGTAGAAAAGCATAAAAACAGTCAAAATTAAAGAAATACTTCGTTTATTTATATAAACCTTTGTTATTACACATAACTGTAGCTATTGAGATTATTTTATTTTGGAAATTGTGTTTACTNTCTAAATCTCCGCTTGCTGCTGTGTGACATAAAAGTAATTAAGTGAAATTACCTAACCGGGAATGGAAGATAATTAAAAATGCACGTAAAATAAAATTGCCTTGCAAACGAATACAATTTTTATGCTGGGGAAGAGAATATTCTTTGATTGTAGGGACAATTTTATTTATCGTACTTGTAGAAAATCATAAAAACAGTCAAAATTAAAGAAATACTTCGCNCATAAAAACAGTCAAAATTAAAGAAATACTTCGTTTATTTATATAAACCTTTGTTATTACACATAACTGTAGCTATTGAGATTATTTTATTTTGGAAATTGTGTTTACTACGCTAGGGATTGAGCGAGATTTGATGTAGTAATTAGAGTTACTGATTTTGGGTAATGTTGAAATAAATTCTTTAAAGAAGTGGTATCGGGGTGAATGAGCGAAATACAAAATGTGACTATAAGGCATTCTTCGCCTTACATTCTTCACAAATTGTAACATATAAGGTCATAACTACGACTATGTTGCTGAGATCGTACATGCTTACATAATTTAATTGTGGAGTAAATATAGCAGCAATTTTATTATATATACAGAACCCATGTCGTGTGCTTATTATTATTTTGCATGCTGTGTTAAGCTTAGTTTATACTTTTTCTTTCAAAATAATAATGCGCTACAATACTCTCATCGTCAAAAAAAATTGTTGTACCCTTGCACCCACAAGAAAGTGTATTTGCTACGGTATTCTAAAGTACGGCTAAATTCGCCAACAAGGATAACAATTGCAATTTGAGACTGGTATTAGCGATATTTATAGCGCTACACATACCTCTCCCTGTATGACGTCGAGTCGCCACGTCTGCGATCGCATTCCCCCAGACGTCGCCGGAAGGAATTTTATAGGTCTCTAGTGGTGTCTTGCGATAATCCACCACGTGCAGCTTGGAAATTCACTCGCAGTTCCTCCAGATTTCTGTGGTAGTATTGGAGTCGAGATAGAACTGCCAACAGCATTCCACACATTTCCAGTTAGGGATAGGTCTGCCGATGCGACTGGGCACACCAGAGTATCCACGGCTTCAGGGTGCGCTATTGAGACATTGGCGGCATTAGGACGAGCGTTGTCCTGTTGGAAGAGAGCACCGGCGTGGGCGTTCACAGATAGCAGGGACACTGGTTGCAGGACCTCGTGAAAGTACCGTCGGGCTGTCAAAGTTCCCGTGAAGAAGACCAGTGGTGATCGGACATCGTACGAATACGTACCTGCAGACCATGGCACCAGGCTGTCTAGTCGTGTGGCATGCGATAACAAGCTGTTCATCTCGGCGCTGATCACGTTGCACACACAGAAATGCGTTCGTCGTCGCCACCAAGACAAGAGCCAGAATCATCACGATTGATTGCCCACTGGCTCTGCGTGGCTTCATGACAAGTCGGTCAAGACACCGTTGCAGTCTGGGCGATGTTGGTGTGATGTCAAGTGCAGTCGTATTAATTGTCTGCATGCATTTAGTCCTGTGCCATGCAGTCGTCTGCCAACGGTACTAGCACCCACAGGATGCTGCAAGGGGGTGGGGGGCAGAATTAATCGCTGGATGTCCGCAACCGTTGCGGCTGGGGAACTCCGCACATGGTGGACAATCCGTCGTGATGTGGTTCGTGGCGGTCTCCCAGATCGTGCGTGTCGTGTGTGCGTGCCTTCCACCAACAGCGTGCTACGGTAATATCCCCACGACCGGCAGCGCGCAATACGGCGAACTGACCATATCGCTTCCCGGCAGCCCTACAATGTAACCCCTCTCGAACACGTCCAACTGTTCAAGGTGTTACGAACTTATATTGGAGGCATACTACACATTGGCGGAGTGCTTCCGACACAATAGCATGAGTCACAATGGAAATTATGCACACTGGGACGATTTTATATAGTCCGGAAGGTACAGGGATAAGACACGCCATTGCTGACGTCACATACGCGGCCGAGCGTGAAACGTGAATCATATGTATGTCCCATATAATCAAGCCTACCTACCAGGTTTCATTTCTATATGTTGCTTCCTTGTGGGTGTAAATATGGTTTTTACATAAGTATATTTGCAAAGTTTTGTTTTCTGGAAAATAATNTATGTTGCTTCCTTGTGGGTGTAAATATGGTTTTTACATAAGTATATTTGCAAAGTTTTGTTTTCTGGAAAATAATGAAAAAAATTTTGTATGTTGTAGTTTTACATTAGGAAAAAAAATATGTATCTAGAATAAAAAAAAACTTCATTACTATATTCCCAGTTAAATTTCAAAGCATTAAAGTAAAAATACAATTTTACGACTCAATTATGAAGCGTGCCCTGGTAGCCAGCTCAACTACCAGGTAAACGCATTTTATGATCCAACTTTCTTTATAATTAGGTATTCTGTGCTCTATATGTTCTCTTACATTCTGCTATGTCAGTTTTTACGTAACTGACTTAATTCAAGTGGCTGCATTATGAAATTATGCATTTACAAGCCTGCCGAAATTAAGTCTCGCTTTTCTTCAAACTTCATATTGTTACATGGACGCATGAGCGGGCGTATCTGAGTTCTTGAGGGATAGAGGTCTTTATAAAAATTAAACAACAACATTTAATTTCAAATTTATTCACGCAGCTTCTATTAACAGCATTTAATTGTCTATCTCCACTATTAATTTTTTTATTTCTCAGTGAGCGCAATATTTAATGTCTATTTCAACTCTAATAAACGTAGTTCGTAATGTCTCTGGTTACCGTCAACTCATACTGATCATTAACACATGTTCTGTCTCCCTGTTGCCATAATTTGTAATGTATTTCACTCACGCATCCAGTCCAGTAGTCCAGCCTGCCAGTCGCACTCTTCACTGCTGTGATGCTCGCCGTCGCAGATTTTCCTTCCGCTGGCCGCTTCTCTCGCCGCTCATTTCGCTCGTTTATCGCTAAAACTCCAGTCACTCGTCCATTCAACAACGTCCGACTCGGAGGTCCGACGCTCTGGATCTGGAAGTTTCGTCACACCCCGAGTCTAGCTGAGACACTAGGGCAGCAAACTACTATAAAATTCTTTAGATAAATGCAGAAACTCAATAGAATCAGGGTCAGCAGCGCGCAAAAGGGATTATCGTGTCAGCTCGCTTTTTATAACAGATACGCGGTTCGCTAGTCTACCATTTAAAACATTCCATTGACTTGCCGCTGCTATCGTATAACTACTTCGTCCTTCACTTACACTCGCTCGCGCGCGATGCGAAGCAGCGAGCGCGTAACAATATGTTATTAGTTTTCTCAACACTGTTTCACGTTCGTTCATTTCATCTATCAGTAATTTGGGTGATGAACATCCAGTAAGGAACCTCTAAGTGTTACACCGTGAGACATTCCCAACTTTGTAACGGGCGAAACTAAAGCCTTGTGATCTTGATCGTTGATTTTGTCTGCAAATCTTTTTTCACTAGTAGTTTAAGCGTTTATATTTTCTAGTAGCCTAATTCGTTTGTATTTCTAAAGGACTGTTACATGCTTTAAAAATATATATTTTCGAAAATGTAAGGGACATTTATTGAGCATGTTTTCTAGCCCGTTATATCGGCTAAGATTCCATAAGATGCTATGCTCTAACTTTTTAAGGCCTCAAAGATCTTTTGAGTTCTTAATTGATGCCAAATTACCTTGTTTTATAGCGTGTGCTTAATTTTTATTCTGAAATTGCAATAACTGGGGATAACACACGTGCCAAAATGGAGAGAATGCATTTGCGAAACAATAGACCATTCACGANTCTGCAAATCTTTTTTCACTAGTAGTTTAAGCGTTTATATTTTCTAGTAGCCTAATTCGTTTGTATTTCTAAAGGAATGTTACATGCTTTAAATATATATTTTTTCAAAATGCAAGGGGCATTTATTGAGCATGTTTTCCAGCGCGTTATGTCGGCTAAGATTCCATAAGATGCTATGCTCTAACTTTTTAAGGCCTCAAACATCTTTTGAGTTCTTAATTGATGCCAAATTCCCTTGTTTTATAGCGTGTGCTTGGTTTTTATTCTCAAATTGCAATAACTGGGGATAACACACGTGCCAAAATGGAGAGAATGCATTTGCGAAACAATAGACCATTCACGAANAAATTGCAATAACTGGGGATAACACACGTGCCAAAATGGAGAGAATGCATTTGCGAAACAATAGACCATTCACGAAGTGCATTGAGAATATTGATGAAGGGAAAAATTTTGATGGAGGGTTATTTTACATCGCTTGATACATGAAGAACGGACGACGTCCGAACTGAAATCAAATGCACAGAAACAACTACTCTCCATGTGTTGTAAGGTTCTCTCCCCTTTAACACCGAAATATTGTGCTGAATGGTGTAACATATAAATCCAATATTTGTAGAAATTGCTTGAATTTTTTTAATGCGAGTTTTAATCTCCACAGTTCTGCAATCCCGTGTTTATGAATAGTAAATTGGCATTTATTTAAACCTACAGATTTATTTCCCAGCATATATTATGTATAGTTTTGCTCTGACAGTGAAAAAAAATATGCATTTGAATAAATACATAGCAAAAATAAAAATATACATACTATTTGCCCTGCAGATAATTACGTATAAAATGAAAGATATATGAAGCAACTCACAATAGATATAACACACATTTACTTGAGTGAAAGAAAATTAATCCATAATTTAGGGATTGTATTTCTACAGACGGGGTTCTAAAAGGTAAACATTTAATTTAACAAGTATATATATACAAACGACTTTAATACCACTGGTGACCTGCAGTAACTATTTGTGTAATCGACAAAAAAACTAACTTTTTCCAGTGAATATGTGTGTTTCAGACAACCATGGATTGTTCAAAACACGCGATTATCCGTGTTTTTTTCCACGTCTGAATATATGCTCCAGACATATCATTTTTCCACTAGAATGTTTTAAATTGTGTTGTAATATAAAGTAATATTAACCGATAATTTCCTGGAATTGTAAGTGATCTAAAAACTGGTGCCCCATATAATCCACTGTTGTGCGTATTGCCCACCTGCAAAATATTGGAACACTTAATACTGAAGTAAAATCATGATTTCCTCACAGTTGGATTTAAAATAATCATACGAGGAAATATTTCTCGTTTATCATCGCACGCAGATAAATAAGCCGTCATTAAAAAAACCATTACCGTTCAGCGGCAGAAAGATAAATGCTAAATTAAGGAGGCCTCCCCGATTATTTCCATTAATTAATGTCATGACAGCCACAGGTTTTACGGTACCTTCCAATATTCGTCCACAAACGCGTAAAGATATACAGCGTTACACAGCATAAATAATTTTGCAATGTTTACAATAAATAAGACGTTTTAGTACATTATCAAAGGCATGCACCCCTTTGAAGATTCTCTTTATACAAGAATCTTATGAGCCTTCCACCAAAAATTTTTNACATTATCAAAGGCATGCACCCCTTTGAAGATTCTCTTTATACAAGAATCTTATGAGCCTTCCACCAAAAATTTTTTGTTAGAATTATAAATAAATTTTAAATACTGCAACAAATTGGGAGTTACCTAAAAGCAAAATTATATTTCANATTTTTGTTAGAATTATAAATAAATTTTAAATACTGCAACAAATTGGGAGTTACCTAAAAGCAAAATTATATTTCAATTTTTTCGAAGCAAACATTTTCTATGCAAATTTCTTAAACTATTACGCTATAAAGTATTGGTAAAGTTTAATATTAAATAACCATCAAAATTCCTGTCTAACACTTAAAGGATTGTAGTACGCCCAACGAGAAAGAGCAGCTAGACGATATTACGATTTTCTTAATGTTATACGAGCATTTATAGAAATATATCCGATCTGAAATGATAATATTTAGATGTTAACAGCTTATTTACAATAAAACTAATCATATTACAGATTTATAACTACGTAAGTGAAAGTAGCAACAAACAATTCCAACTTTTAATACCATCCGAAGTGTAAGGGATTGTTTCAAATTTTTCTTCATAGTTTATAGGTATTGGTCATCTTATACAAATTAAATCAAAATGATTTTTGAAAAAGTTTTAGAAACGTCGCAAAATAACTACATGTAAACTCAGTAGAAAACTGGTCACAGAAGGCATGGATAATTTTTTATTTGTCTAAAAAGCCTACGCACCGCAGTATTTCATGGTCATTAAAAAGTGGCATTCGTAAATCACGAAATCATATTTGTTGTGTGAAACTGGAAATATTTTTTACATATCATGAATTAAACAAAGTAGCAAGAAGCAAAGAACATAAAGTTCTAGACAACAAAAGTAATTATTCTTCTCTGTAATAAACTCAACATTTAAATTAAGAAAGAAGTTTCAACGCAAAATAAGTACTTTTTAACATGTAGTTATAATAGGTTCTGGCAGTTTTTCTCTCATTGACTCATTGGAATTTACTTTCTCTAATCAACAGCTTATTATTTTTAATGATTTTGGAAAGTTACGAGAATGTCTCTTAATGTACCGTCCGTGGATTGGTCACAAATTACATATCTGGGCGGAATTACTGTTGGATATTTTCATGTAAGTATGGAAATTTTCCTTCAATAAGTGAATCAACCGGTATAATCTTATGAAACTCTTGAATAATGCGCAATTTTTTTCACAAGACGTAAGATTAGGTTGCAGCTAAAGTAAATCAACAAGTTTGTCTATAAGGACCATTCTCATTCACAATGCTGCTGAATCCCAGTCTACTGCTGATTTTACGAAGCAGTTATGCAAACATTTTAGCCAGAAACACCTCAAGAATATTACATTTATTGCTGAATTAATTTATAGTATGTGTTATATAGAGATATATGTTACATAAAGCGATGTCTGTAATAAGAACACTATTAAAGTACCGATACTGATTTATTTCTACATATTTCCTTTTTGTGCGAGCAAGGCAATTGAAAATTATTGTAAAAGGGTTTGTATCGTTAAAAGAGAGCGTCAGTTAGTATATTGTTACTGTACTGCAGTTTGGAGTTAACGTGCACAAATACAAGTTGTAAAAGATTATATCAGTTCGTTTGATACTAAAATTACCTAGTTTTTGACCAATTGTAAAGCGGTAAAGTTAAAATGTCAAAAGTTATATTAAATATTAGCGTCTTCTTACGTCAGTTCAATTTCCGTAACCACACGAACATGTGCTTAAAATAGGACTCACGTAAGGAAAAAAAAGCAATGGTGCGTCGGGTGCTTTCCTGAAGAATTAGAAAGTTCAGTCCCGAACTTTAGACAGGTTGCAATGTATCGACTGCGCGTCCACACTTCCAACTCTTTTCCTCATCTTGGTCTGTAGAAGGGGAGGGCCCTAAACAGAGTCTTGTGCGATCTGCTCGGACAGAAGGAGGAGTCTTCCCGGGGAGAAGCGAGAACCGCGGAGGGGGGTCGGCGTTGAGAGGAAACAGCCGTCACCGGCAGCTGGCAGCTCGATGGCCGTCCAATAACCAGCGGGGTCGCTCGACTGGTCACGACCTGCACTTCGCACGACATCCGCCACCGCCGGATCAAACGATCTCCTCCCCCCAAGCGCACTGGCTGGGGGAAAGTGTCAGATGTGCCGACACTTTCCTTCGGAAACACAGTAGAGTCCATTCACGGTTTCCTCCAGCTTTTCTCAAGTAGTGATAAAGTTCTACTTCCAGGATGTTCCTCCGCCTCACGCAAGCGAAGCTTACCCAAGTCTTTAAAATTACACCAAACGGACAACGCACCGCATTCGCGTGCACTCAGTTTAATAATACACTATTTTGCACCCTAACATGTCTCACCAGAATTTACCAACACATATATTTTATCCTTATTTTATTCATATTAATTGTAAATGAAATATTATAATTTACAGATAGAATGTAAGTTAAAGTTTGAACTAACCAAAAATATGGTACTTTAGTGTTAACGTAAGTACAAAATGCTTTTAATACACGACACATTTAGGAAACAACCAAACACGTCTTACATGGGATTTTATCAAAGGTTCGATTCAAAAAGTGTGAAGAAACCGCGAATAGACTATATAACCTGTAAGCCGTTCGGAGAAAAATACTTGTTTAGGGAACTCACCTGCCAAATATATTTGGGCTCAACACGAAATAATCTTTAAATGTCTACAAATGTTCGGCCGTTGAAACTGAAATACTTTTTATATTACCGCAAAAAATTGGCAAAGTGAATAGCAGCAAAACACTTAGTGTGAGTCACATTTTTTTAAATTATATTTTCTGTGATACACCGAGACCAACCGATTGAAGTTATACTTGCAGATAAAACATAAACATACTGTTCACTGTAAATATCGTAGAAACTCTTTCTGCTGTAAAAATGGCAGTCGAATATACCAAACATTACTTTATAAATGTTTTTTTTTTTATTGTGTTATACCTATTAATTCCAGTTTTTACTTACAAACGCTAACGCGGATTCCATCAATCACACTTAAATTCGTAGTAAAACGCATTTTCATCATTTTATAAGGTGTGACAATCATTTATATTTATCCCACAATACTTAATAATGTTACAGTTGTTAACTGTTACTATTCTGCCTCTAAAAGCATACATATGCTGAAGAATTTCTTCACTTTTATTTACAAGTGCGCCTTTCGTAATAGTAATATAAAAATACAGATACGGTGCTTTTTTTATAAACATTAAACAAAATTGGTGATTGTGCTGGTAATTGGCACAAATTTTCCACAAATTGAAGCTAATCGGACAAAAATGTATTCACTTAGCATTTTTAAGCTGACGGCAACGAAGGTTGTCTTCAGACGGCGCGGCGTTGCACTAAGATGAACTGGTTATGAATACCTGCATGCTGTACTACGTACTCGTAATTTTATAAGAGGTATCGCAGAGCAGCGCATGTCTCGTTCGATGTGTGGAAAAAGGAGCGCAAAATAGATGATGATGATTAGAAAGAATGCGTGACTATGAGTGGACCTACCAAAGATTCTTGTGTGAACGAAGAAACCAATTTCGAAAGCGTATCGAAACTTGCATTCATAAGGGTATATATAAGCAATGGCAAAAATTCCAGTGAACGAGAAAATTCTCATGAAATTTGTGGTGGAAAGAAAACTGGATGGACAGGGACGTTTTGTGTGTTTTACGGCTTATGAATAAAAATTGCATTGCTTCGAGGTAATATCTGTGATTGTGTGTCAACGTGGATCCTTCGCAAATATTCCTTGATATAACACTCCGCAGAGAACTGCATGCCATATCATGAATACAAGGAGCATAACAGCACGCAATATCAGAAATACATGGAACACAACAGCACGCAAGTGGCCTTCGCTATTATCTACTATCAAATTTTCCTCTCTACGGTGATTGAAGACACACCAATATCGAACTTTGACGACAAGATCCGTGTCATCTGGTCAGATGAATCTCGTTTCTGCTTGTATGAAAATGATGGTAGCCGTTGTCTCTGTCGATGACTTCAGGAACCTTTGATGGGGACTGCGTGCAACTTGCTGATCAGGCAGAGGGTGGTTCTCTGATGTCCGGGAAGTGTTTTATTCATGCAAGAATGGGTCCTTTTTGAGGTGATAGGAATTTCCAACCAGAATGGTTACACTGAGCTGCTGTGTCAGAGGTTTATCTTTTCTCCTTTTGCTCATAACCTTACTGAGGATTATAACATGAATGTGTTTTAAGATCACAATTCTCGTGTTCTCATAGCCGTAATGTGTCTAAATAACACTATTCAAGAGAATTTACACACCTGGAATTGCCATAAAAATCTCCAGATTATAAACCGCATGAAAATCTGTGTGCATTAGGGAACAACGGGTAAAACGGCAAGGAAGATATCCACAAATTATGGACGAACTGTATGCCATTCTTTGATGCCGGTGATTCTGATCGCTGATGTTGCCTAGGCTTATATTTGGACATATTTCAAATCTATGTCCAATTGAATTACAGTTTTTATTCAGCCTTTTAGAGGCATTGCATTCTACTATGTAGGTTGGAAACATTGGTTAAATTTTAATCCATTTAGCGTATATTGTTGCCTGTTGGTATTCAACTTCACTCAAATAAACGGAACGTTTGATTTGTTTATCACTTCATATCTATGCGCATTGTACGTTGTCTGCATTAATTAGTTCTGATTTATCATGCTTGTGAATCCACGCAAATAATAATAACTGCAGCAGCAATTTGAATTTAGTATCCTTTCTGCTTACATGTAATAAATAAAAGGAAGTTAATAGTTGTCAACAATTGTATCGCATAAACACTAACATGACTTGTATAAAATTGAAAAGCACTAAACTATTTTTCACTTTAGGGTGGTTTTTTGCAGGTTTTATTATATAGCCCAAAGTACATCACGAGAAAACGTAAGTATTGAAGGTTAAAGTTTACGGAATTTTAAAATTCTGTTTTTTGATTTGTTTTGCATAAAAATGCGATTTAACTTAAAAGTATTAGCCGTGTTTTCCACAGAAACATTCACGAGTATTTGAGGAATTTTTAAAAGCAAATTCTTTTATGCTGTTTCTTCCTCAACTTCTCTTGCTCTCAGGTAGCGCGAGCCTCTTCTCATACCAGTTCCTGAGTGTCGTGGCAAACTTGGAAGTTTCTTCTGAAATTCGCGTTAAGGGTGCCTCTCGGAAATAGGTATTTAGTAGTTTGGAAACTTAGAAGCACGGGCACTATAGGAATACCAGCCATTCTATATAGACTTACAAATGGTATTGAAATGGCGAGCTGTATTCATGTAAAGAACGAGTCTTTATGGTAACATAAGCCGTGACGCTCTCGTTCAATAGCACAATACTAAAGGTAGGAGTGTATATGGACCCTGTTAAAGTTTATAGAGCGATATTTTCATATCTTGAAACTATTGTGTACAAACTTGTTATAAGAAATTTTATATCTAGAATATACATTTTGGATATCATATGTAAGACTACTTAAATAAATGAACAAATTTTAACAACTTCAATTTTTTTTTACTGAAGCTCTAAATGACATTTGATGGCCAAGGAGTCTACCACCGTTTAGTATAATTACTAGAGATATAGATAGTAGCATCTTTTTAATTCATTTCATCCTAAAAACAACTGTTCTGAATAAGGCTGTGTGCATATCTGATGTTTAGAATATGGGTAAGAGGCTTCGAGCTCTACGTGAAAGGCATGAGTTGATATCCGATTAATTGACATTTTGTGAATTGTTAAAATTATAATAAACTAACTTCAGATATTAATAAACGTGTGAATATCATTATGTTAAGACAAACATTGGTGCCTAAAAATGCACCTGAATACAATTTTTTTTCCGTTAATGACGTTAGAGCACCGGCCCACAAAGTCGATCAGTGTTCGATTCCCGGTTTTTGCAATTAGGGAACGCGGTGTGCGTTGCTGTTGGTTCATCAGGGGCTCTGCAGTTTCCTTTGTTTATCCCAGCCTGGCATTCCGTTGCTGCTCCATGGTAAATGGCATTTAATAAAACTGTACACAATCTAATATTTATTCTTTTTACTCTCTTCTGTGTGAGTTATTTAGAGTGGAAGAGGATTTTACATAATCACTATCAGAGTCGTACTTTATCATACAGCGTATGAACTATACATAGTGAGCATAAAAGAATACCCCAAATTTGAAGGTATATAATATAAAAACCAAACAACCTACAACTTTGATTGACCAATCAAATAAACCGTGGAACTGTGAAGTTTGTTAACCATACATTCATAAATATTCAATATGATTACCATGAGTGACCCGAACGACATCTACGTGATAATCAAACTCGTTCCACGCTCTTGTCAGCATGTTCGGTTTGAGGTGGTGAGGGTGTAGCGAACTCGCATTCAACTCGTAAATGTAAAGGGGATAGTCTGATGTTTCCTTTATTGTGCGCCACCCCATTGGCACCTAGCTGCACGGGGATACCTGAACGAGACGTTACCGCAACACTGGATTGGTCGAGGAGCAGCTGGTGACTAGGCTCTTCATCACTGGCCCCCAAGAAACTCGGATCTTACCCCGTGCGATTTTTTTCTATGCGGGTACATAAAGGATTAAGTTTTTCGTCCACTATTGCTGGCTAACATTGACGACTTCAAAACGAGAATTACGGACGGCATCCAAACCGTAACACCGGACATGCTGAGAAGAGCGTCGAATGAGTTAGATTATCGCGTAGATGTCGTTCGGGCCGCTCGTGGTGGTCACATTGAACATTTATGAATGTATGGTAAAAGAACTTCATGGTTCCACGGTTCATTTTATTGGTAAATAAAGGCAGTAGGTTGTTTGGTTTTGATATTATAGACCTTGACAGTTGGAGTATTCTTTTATACTCTTCCTGTACTTTGAAAATGCTTATTTAGGTACAGAATGTTTATAGTATTCAGTTTTATACAAGCATGTATATTGTTATCTTAAATTTTGCTACTACTAGTACGTCTTTTTTATAAGCAAGAAACAAAGAAAAATACAGTGTCGTGTAAAACTATCGTACGAAACAAACAAATTTTCTGTGCAGTACAGACATCTTTACTTTTTAGTATATATAAGCACAGCCCGGTATGACTGAGTTTTCAATAATCTGCACATAATATTTAAATATGTATATGTTGAGTTTTTGTATTACGAACTGTGTTCGATCCCAACCACCACCACTGTTTACGTATTAAAAAAAATTATTTTAATTAATATCAACAAGAAATAATTTTCATATTATTCTGCGTCTAACAATTACTAACCCTCCATCTCAGGCACGTGTAAAAAAAAAGAAACATTTGTTATGTCGCATCAGGACTCCGAACAGCTCTCGGAGACACATGTCGGTTCATTCCACTGATTTGCTGTCTGTAACAGCTTCTTAACTGACGTCCTGTGACTAGTATTTCACTGATTCGGGTTTAGAGTGCAAGTACATTAGACAATAGTTAATTAATATGATTTTGACTAATGTTTTAGTGAAGAATGCGCTGGTGGAATTTGACCATGAAGAACGTCACACACTATATTTAAGAGAATAATAGTGTATCGTAACTTGTCGGATCTACTTTAAGTATGGGGTTAGGAAACTTCCTCTCACACTTTCTTTCTCGAATGACTGTCTTCGTCAAATGTTCTGTTTCCAAAGAAAGCGGAAGCTAGATGAAGTATGATGAAGGGGGGCGAGGGGCAACGTGAGGCTGGCAAAGCGTGTATGATCATTAGCGACAAACATGCTTGTTTGCATTTTGATTTTCGCATACCACGCTCTTTTCATACGAACTTCAATGCATTCTAATTGTTTTAAAACTACGCTAGAACTACGCTAGATAAAGTGGAGAATAATTTCAAAGCATTTGCTCGGATAAAAGAAGTTTTGTGACCTCAAATGCTATCCACGTTTTGCTAGTGATATCGCAGAAAGGCAGTGGAATGCTGGGAACTGGGGAATATATAGCAGTTACAATGAGTACTCTAGCCAACGTTCCCTCCGCGGAGTGGACATGCGACCCGGCTAAGCTACGCCACTGCACAGCACAAAGGGAAGTGGCGCGCATGCGCGGTATGCAACCCTGCTCCAGGGAGGCCGTCGCCTCTGTCTGGTGGCAGGCGGCTCCGTCACCGCGTCTCTTGGTATTCGATGTCACTCCTAAGGACGCATACGCCACTGTGTTTCCCTCTTCGCGATACCTTTGGCGGCGCGGGGCAAAGTCTCTGCGAGAGTGTGCTCCCTCCCGCTTCTTCGAAACGCCCTCGCGTGCTCCGCCCAGACCGCCCACGCAAACAAATACATATATCTCCTTTACTTTGTCACGAGATTTTGTTATAATCCACACCACCGAGGACACACCACCAAAAAATTATTTTATTTTGTATTCTTACTGAACGTTATTTAACTTATAACGTTACATATATTATGCTGAGAAAATATGAAAATGATATTCCTATCTTGATCCATAATTACATGAAACATGTGGTTACAGAGAATTGTTTATTTTAATTTTAAAGTGTTCTCAACTATAAATTCTCAGTGAGTATGCCTTTATAAAGAGAGAAATTCCTGTCAGTTACTACTCATAAGTATCCTAACGTTACTTTTAGCATTTTTTTACTACAAATTATTAAACATCTTAAGTTTCCATGTGAACGTTCTTTCAAAAATATATAGGCCTTATATTGTGATTTTAATATAAAAAATATTCCAAAATCTAACATTAAAATTTTTTTATCTCCATAAAATCGCATCATATGCATTGTCTTATAGCTGACAATTATTTGGTACAAACAGAAAATAATAGATGGTTTAATTTTCGAAGTCATTGTTACATGACACCCGATCGGAACCTAAACTTCCGTGACGTTAAACCTGTTTAAATTGTTAAATCTATTCTTCTACTGGGTACATTAAAATAATACCCCACTAATTCGAAAGTTTAACTATCATAGTTAGCCATAGATTACAGAAATATTTGAGAAATGTTCATACAGTGAACAATTATATTTATATACAAACGCATAGTACATTTGTCTTTCAGTGTATATATATATATATATATATATATAAATATATTTATATATATAAAGAAAATTTATGAATTTTATTTCTGAAGAACACAAATAAATGCATGAATAAATAGTACCATCACACTTCCGTGGAAAGGCCTTGCACCCTATTTTGTTTTTCGCACATTTCCTGTTCAAAAATTTTTTTTTTCCATCCGTGCTTTTTCATACTGAAAACAAATCAGACACCACACTGTGGCCAATCAATATTCTACAAAACTTGCTTTCATGTAAGTTCACCACAAAGACTACGGACAATGACAATTTTTGCAAAGGGCTGCTTGTGGAACATACAGTGTGCGCGTCAACGTGTCGGAGCTGTGAGCTTGCAACTACTAAACACGGGCAGCATTACGTTGGCATGTGAAGAGCGAGGACTGAAATGTCAGAGCCCCAAGCAAACTTCTGAACACTTTCAACGTGACAGTTTTATTTCCAACACTTCTACTGCCTGCGTCCCAGATGTTTGTAAAGTTAGTCTCACGAAGAAAGTTGCCTGACAAAGTCCCACAATAACAGCTACAAAGTACGAGTATTATTACCTGTTTCTAATCACCGTATGACGGGGAGGAGCTTCTTGGCTTCAAAGCAGCAGATTTCAGCCCTAAAGTTTTTTTTGGGCAAGCCACTTACCTGGGGATGCCCTTGTTTAAGTGGCGTAGTCAAGCGAACTTGCCATTTTCCATAAAGTGGACAGTAAATTCGAAGATACTGTACTTTAGTGGCCGCTTCAAGGTAACGTGACTCATTCTCTGTTACTTCCCCGGTATAAACTACTCACTTGCATTTGTTTCCTTCGAGTCGAATAGTAAAGACTACGCAGACGTCGTTTTTAGGCCAGTTTACGTCGGCAGTTTGTGATTTATAGTTCTGTTATAGTGAGTGCGTGAAGGTTGTATTCGAAATGATTAGGTGATGTGGAAATAACATACACAAGTTTATGTACATTTACACCAAATGTGATACACTGTGGAACATCGTGCTCAGCGAGTATTCTAACATACTCTTAATAGAAACTGATATTAATTAACTTGTAGTCGAAGAAAAAGAGGTGGGTATTTGTGAACATAAAGATATGTTCTAAGTGATGATTCCGGTGCAGCTTCAAGAACTTGACGCCATACTTGTCACCACTGCAGTCTCCTTGTAAACTGATATTAAAACCATGATCGTTTGTCTTCAAGTAAGGGACGCCACTAAATTTGACCCGTGTAAACGATCCCTAACTCGATAATACCAGTTGGTCACTGCAACCCAATTACCCAACTCCTTTAGTACTGGCCAAGATAGTTTACATGGTTTGCGCTATTAGCTGCTAGTAGACCAGTACCTAATCCTATTCGGTTGGGTCAGCTACGTAGCAACTCGCATGGTTAGTTCTCATGTGCGGGAAATTTGAAAGGCTAAATCTTGCGGACTTAATACCTGAAGAGCGTATTTTTTTTTTTACTTTCTTCAGCACCTCTTTTGCAGAAAAATTTGGAATTTTCATTTCCCGTGCGATGTTTCCATAGGATGCATTTAGAGTTTTTCATTTCTGATACTCCGACATGAAACAATTCCATGAAAACCTCGTTAACTCAATAGAGTATGCGAATTTTTCAATTTTTACTTCACTCCTAGTAAGAACTCCTGTTCTTAAAAACAGATGTTATTAACGCAAAATATATTCTGCTACTTGAAGAAATGTGTTTTAACTGGCGGGATGATTGCTATTCAACAACTGGAGGGGTGCTCTTTTCTGTGAGTCGAGTGCCTCGTAGTGTCAAGAATTAGTGTGGTAGGGGAAGACCAGTGAGTTAGTAAAATATAAATGTTTGCCGTAGCTTTCCCTTCCAGTTATCGGAATGATAGTTTCAACCCGCCCGTACGAGTCGCTCACCCTACCTGTTTACAACGCTAAAGTGGCTAGACTCCAGTCAATGGACAGTTCAACTCGACCACTTCGTGCGAGTTATCAAAAATGTGTAAATTAGGCTTCATGCTGGAACGTGTCTATTCACGTTTAATAGAGTCAGCTGTCGGTGATGTTAGAGCGGTAGGTTATTTCGGGATAAACTCGTCGAAATCCTACCCACTCTTCAGAAAGTAAATCCCATTTCAAAATATTAAATTTGTAAGGTCCAGCACTGTTCCAGTGTTCAATTCGGATCATTCGTCTTTTCTCATTGTGATTTCCCTTCCTTCTATAACACCAAGATACAGGTTCATTTATTTTTCTCCCCCTTCGTTGTTACTAATCGTGAGCATATTTCTAGAAGTTAAGTTATCAGTCAGAGAAATTAACAAATGTCTCATAAATTTGGCAGAAAATTATTTGTTTAAAGTGTGTTATATAAATTTAATCTTGATATGTTACATTAAAGAGGACGAGGAAAGCAGGAAAGGGGGGTAATTAATATAATTATGTGTGCCAACATGTTACTTTTTGTGAAGGATAATTTTTGTAACATTCTTGGAACAGAAAAAAAGAGGTGGGTTTTCTCAGTTACTCAGAGGGAAGAGAATCTACACGCCCAGAAGGCGGGGCAAACAGGAGCCCTGCAGGAACATTAAATATTAATATAATTATTTAATTTGTATTAAAAATGTTAGAAACGTATGTATAGAACGATATTATTGTAAACATATTGAAATATAACCGATGTGCATTAAACGGGGCACTATAAAACGACGAGTGTGTTTGCTATTGTTTGCAAGGGGAGCGCCTGATTGGCTAGGACATTTTGCAGCGTCTTGGAGCCGCGATGTTAGGAATGATGTTCTGTTGTTGGCACTCGCTGTCGACAGTCGCTCTGAGACGTGAGGGGCGGCTAGCCAGTGCGCGGGCTCCGCGGGGTTATCTACTACATTAACTACACTCGCTGTCCGACAGTCGCTCTGAGACGTGAGGGGCGGCTATCCAGTGCGCGGGCTCCGCGGGGTTATCTACTACATTAACTACACTCGCCACCCGGGAAGTCTGCCGGGCAGGTCGCGTTACAGCGCAAGAGGTTGGCCAGATCCAGCGTCGTCACCGCATTACTAAACCTGGCATTAACAACAGCGAACCTACTTTCGGACGGCTTTTGGACAGCCATAAGGAAGAATAGCTGTGTTTTATTACTAACTTCATCTCGTTAGGAAACATTGTGTGGAGATTAGAGATATTTGGGCGGCTGCTAACATCAAGATCTTTAGAGCCGATGAGGGTGAAGTGAGGTGAGGTGAGTACGAATCAGCGTTTTAATGCAAGGGCGGGGAAAACGGGGGACCCCCGAGAAAACTCGCAGACCAGAGGCATCGTTTGGCACGATTCCAACTTGCGAAAATCCAGACGCGACCTCGTCGGGAATCGAACCTGGTTTGCCTAGGTGGTACAGAAACAGTGAAATATTTAATTAATCAGAGGCGACAACATGTATACCTGAAAACTAGAACTAAGTGTGGCATAGGAAAGAGAACGTATATACTTAAAATGATGCTCTCTAGTTTGATTCTGCTCAAATATGAAATAAAGAAAATGACGCTGAAGTACGGCATGAGAAGCTTTTTTACCCCTTGTGTGGTCTAGATCACGTTAACTGCACTCGCCATCCCGATATAGCAAAAGCGTCTGGCCATTGATCAAGCAGCTGCGCAGGGCGGTATTGGTTTTCAACGTCCAATTGTTGTTGGAATTTTTTTTTTTTATAGAGTATGGATTTTGAAAGGAAATTAATTGAAACCGTTCCAATTAAAATAGTTTTCCCGTCTTCTTCTTTGCGCAGTACCACGATATTGGAAAATAAAAACAGCGACAGCGTCGAGAAATAATTAATTATCATTGTATAATTAATTGATATTAAACAATAATAATGTTTGTCATAACTATTTTCTAAGGTGTAATATTTTATTTATAGCGTGTGCATTTTGGTGTCCTTTTAATAAGCACATCTGTAATAATATACTGACATAAAGCGGAATGAATCGGTTTCAGTATATTTTACGAGGAAGTCCACCAAGTATGTGGGAAACACTTTCTTCCTACACTGAAAATATATCGCGGTTATGGTAAAAATGTTTCACAATGTTGGCCCTTCAAATACGTAATGGTGATATCGCAGAACAATTTTGGAATTTAACAAAACAGTTTGGCTCTGGCTGCAAATTAACGTACCAAGCTGTGCATACTAAATATTTATTGGTGAATTCAATCAGTAGAATTAGTTTACTGAATCTTCAGGTTATGTGCTGTTATCTACTGGCAAATAAGTGCAATGCACAAAGTGTTTACTGCTAGGCCAGTGCAATCCGCTATAAATCCATATAAAGCGTGGTTCAACAAGTGAATATCAGCAACTAAGTGATCAGTAGAATTTTACTGATTCAAGTGGAGCAGTTTCAGCATATATCTGCAGTGAAATTCGCTGATTTGGAGCAGTTTTAACGGTTTAGATTTTAAAGAGAATACTCTCAAAATACAGCCAATTTCAACTTTGGTCAAGACTGAACCAAAGAGTTTGCTTGGCACATTTACGTTTCTTTCCAGAGAGGATGTAATGTTTCGACCGCAGCCCTCTTTGTTGAGTGACAAAGGATTTAGCGAAATAATTTGTAGTGACAGCGTATGCGGTTGCTTGGCTGCTTCAGTTCCCTATACTGTCTTCATTATGTTGTATCTTTATTCAAATATCGCTTTCCTAATGTAGTTATCTGGTCACACAGGGGAATAGGGAGACACACAGTATGGGTGCTAAATATCACTTGAATGAAACAGGTAATCAATGTAAAAGCGATTTACCAACAAACATGGAGTACAACTGAAACTGCGCAAATGAGCACCCAGGCATATGCAATGAAGAAGATCGAAATTAGCATTGTATACAAAATGCTCACAAGAAAAATGAACGCAACATGCATAGCATATGTATATGACAATAACTCTTGAATGCTTCTTTAAATTACATGGAAAACCACGGTGTACTACTAACAAAAATATTTATATTTCCCACATTATTATGTGTGCACTATGAAAATGGGGACGGAGACCTTGTATCGCCACCCAACACAAACCGGTGCGGCACGAGTCTAGGTAGCAGATAAATACGAGCGAACCAAACAAATCCATTAAACCTCACCAAGAATCGAACTTTCCAGTTCGCAAATGGGGATGGTCATAAAAACATAGGGCGTGGTTATGAGCTGGCATAAAAGGAAGCAGGAATAAGTTTAATAGAAAATAAAATCCTAAAAAAAAAATTACAAGAACGTGCCACTACGATGCCAAACACAGTAGAACAATCTGCCTACGAATAGCTGAAATCTACTCGTAGTAAAATACGGCAAGAACAGCTGAAATGACCAAACAACACGCTGGTCATTTACTAAGTATCAGTCTTACACGCACATATAATAACCACTAAGAGCCTGCATAGCTTGGCTTGCGCCGCTCAGCGTGACTACGAGCAAACATCGACTCAGTACAGAGGTGCAGCATGTGGACGGCCCCGCGGAGTAGTGAAGGCCACGCGCCAGTGTATACCCCAGTCCGCCCTGCCAGCGCACACCAGCACGTCGGGCGACGTGGTGGAAAGGAGAGGGGCACAAGCAAGCACTGGAAGAGCCAGCAGGGGCTCGCACACTCGGCTCAACAGCCAGCTCAGCCTTCCATCACCAGCCGCGCGAGCAAGTCGCGTTGGCCTCGTCACTTCGGCTGTTCCACAAACAAGTTCACTTATGCTCCCGCGCAGTCAGTGTCCCAGTTCTTGTTGATGCGAATAAAGGTGGAAATAATTGTAACGTGCGTACGCCACGTTCCGTGTGAATGTTCGTTCCGTCCGCTAAATTTTGTAGCGGGGTCGTGACGTGCGTGAAGATAATACTAAAAAAAAACCAAAGATAGATTATTTAATGATTGACCAAAACCAGGCTTGTTTTCCTTACAACTATCTTGGCACTGACAAGTGAGCTACAAAAAATGTCGCGAACAATTGTAAAGTTTCATTTCTGGCAAAGCAACGTCAATTTTTTGAGCTGTACAAACTGAAAAAAACGACGGTGTAAAGTTCTCTTTCTCATGAGGTTGTACGTTTGGGGCAGAAGCTCAGCTTGTTCCATTTAAGTCGCTCCCCCAGAATACATTTCCCTGCAAACTCCCAGTTTTGCGATTTCACGTGTGAACAAACGCATGCGGAACAATCAGGTTACTCTCCCCTACTCGGTGGCACAGGACTGTCGAGGATGAACCACGAGAAATGACCTCTTTGTTCTACGCTCCTGCTGCAAACAATCGGACGGAATATGTGCAGATAATTCAGCAGTGCTCTCCACGCCATAGCACTACCATCCCCATCACCAGTGAGCTGTTTCATGGAGACCGACATAACAATATCCCAGCTATGAGCTTCCTGGAATTGACACGTGGATATTATATTTGCTGCAACGTGTCTATTCAGTGTTTAGAACATGCTACCTCAATATGTACATTTTTTATGGAAAAATTTATTTTACTAACGGTTCTATTTCAAGTCCGTTATTATCTTACATTATAGATATATTTTAATTGTTCATATTAACTGCATAAATATTTATCTTATATGAGATTTATGGTTTATTTTTTAATTAGACTGGATGGCCACCGTACACAGGCAATTATATTTTATTTATATATGATAATTATATAACAATTTAAATATGGCTAGCTGATATTTTCGTATTATAAAAAGTACTATTATTATATTTTTATTTTTATTGGGTGACCAATCATTTAGTTTGGTTTTGGAAAATGTCAATTTCTGTTAAGTAGCATGTTGTATGAATTCCTATTCATAAGAATTGTGAAATGGGTGGTTCGATTCGATCGTGTTTCATATATCACCGAACAGTATACGAAAAACTTTACAATTGGTAATTCTAAAAACTTGAACAAGGGAGAGGCCAAATCTGTAATTTTTGTAGTTAGGCAATAATGAAATAGAACCCATTCCTTTGTCGTGTGTCAATAACAATTTTAATGCAGCCTTGAAAACATTTCATGGTCATTACCAGGGGCAGGGGGAGAGGGATAGATTAATCGATCATGCCCTTAAATCCAGCGTTGAATTCTGTGCTATATTCCACTTCAGGGTTTACCATGAGACAGTGACGCGTGGTGAAGTGTTGCAAGGTAATCTGGTGCTTTCTCACTGCTGTACATTCACGGTACAAGCAGCAGGAGCCAGTAACCACAGTGCAGCCTGGAGAAACTGGATACATTCCGACCACTCAGAAGCGAGAAACCAGGGACGCACTACACCCTTCGTGTGGCGTCAGTTGCCGAGCTACGATTCAGTGCTGGAAGTGCAAACCAGCAAGCAACAGGGTACAGAACAGAGCTAATTCCAGCTCACCTTGCAAAATTTCACCACAGGTCACTGACCTGAGAACAATTTTTTGGAGAGATAGCTGCGTCACATTTTGTTATATATTTTGGGTACCCCACGGTACCTTCGTTATATCTAGCAGAATACTTCAATAATTATGGACTACAGTTTAACAACATTTAAATAGGCTAAGCAAATATTAGCTCCAACTATAATCGGAAACGATTTGAAAATAAATATACTTATTTGTGCTTTTTTGCGCAATTGCTTTTGCAATAAAGTGTAATTTCTGAACGCGATGTAAAGTACAGCATTTTCCGACCCATTGAAGATTTTTAATGTTTTGAGAGCAGTCATTGTACTTCTTATGGATCTTGTTGTTCATCACATTGTAAAAAAGGCACTCAAAGTAAAATCGTATGTGCAGAGATTGGTAGAAAACTCAATTTAGTCTCCTTTACTGGTTTTCAGCTATTTCTCCTTTGTGTTTGACTTCATGGGGATAATGTTGCGTTTTTATCACAAAAACCGGAGAAAACATTTCTTTGTGGGATTCGTTTCATCCTGCCAAGCTATGAAAAGTAATGCAAAGCACTCATGTCAAGTGAAGTACCTTGATGGTTGGATTGTTTGCATTAAATACGCGATAGCTCTGAGTACTCTCTATGTACTAAATATAAATCCTTGCAATTTTAAAACAATTTCATATATATCTTTTTTTTTATAGTTGTAAATTCTTGTGTTCATCAATCCACAGCAAAATAAATACATCGTATTTAATTCACACTTGTTTACATTCTATGTATTGCCCACAGTTTTATCGTGTGTTTTGCCTGACTTCCCAGCTTCAGGCGCTAGTTTTACAGTAGGAACTAAATACCGGCACGCGACGAAAGACAAATGATTAGGGTATTGTATAGTCAATTCGCGGTTACTTCCAACTTATCTTAAACCAGGCTAAAGTTCTACTTTCAGGATATTCCTCCGCCTCATGCAAATAAAGCTTAACTAGCTCTATTAGGTCACACTAAAGGGACAATGCACCATATTCGTGCGCACTCAGTTTAACTTAATTTTTCGTGAGAACTATTTCTTACTTAGCATTACCAATACACCAATTTTCTCCCCGTTTTATTCAGTTCATAAAAAATTAAATATTATAATCTATAGACAAAATACAGATAAAGATTCATTTCAACGAAAAGTAAGACATGTTGATGTTAACAAGGCATTGAAAGCACGTCGCTGACAAATGTAGGAAACAAACAAATGCGTCATTCTTGAGTGATATCTCAAAGGTTTGATCCAGAAAGTGTGACGAAGTCGTGACTAGACTGTGTGGCTCTCAGCCGTGCATGCTCCGCAACATCCTACGCAGGAGTTATTGGACGTGGTCCTATCGAAGTTAGAAGTTTGTCAATAACAATCATAAAGGACAAGTGTATTATTGCCGCGTGTAATGTAGGGCACTGTGGCTATACGTCAGGGGCTAAAGTGTACTCGCAAAGTGTAACTGAATATTTCAGCATGTTAGTCGATTATGTTCACTTTGGTTGAGCATACGAAGGAGATTCACGGAGGCGTCACAGCCAGCTGTCAAAGACGCCGGAACAGAATACTTAAGAAAACAAGCGTAAAATAGGCTCTTGTGCCGCGAACTTCAACGGCACATGACAGCAAAAATGGTGGGAACTGGCGGGCGACGTGTCGGAATGCGTTTGGCCAGTAAACGCCGGGTATCTCACATGCCAACCGGCAGTTGTATAATACGCAGCAGCAGCCAATCAGACACAAGGGGATGTTTGCAACCTAGCGCAGCCAATTAGAGAATGGGTACGGCCAGATCAAATGAACCGCCACGCCACTATGCACTTAGCTATTCTGTGAAGTTAGCGTCAAGTTTGAGAAATGACGAGTAGTATAAACAGTCGATTACTGCTCTTTATTATAATTTTCCTACTGTGGTTCCTGATAGTAAACCGTCGTTAAGAGTGAACCAGTGCAACGGGCTTGTATATGCCATATAAATTAATGACACGCTGTTCTCAGGTACTTGATTACACTGCATTAACTGCTTGCTCATCACTTCGAGTTAAAGAGGATTTCGAGTTTATTAGCTAAGTAATCAGTTTGGCTGCCAGAGGCAATATCTTAATCTTGTAAGCCAGTGTCCGCTGCATCAACGATTTCTCCACAAGGTTTCACGCTTTACAAAACTGAGAGTGTAAGAGAATCTGTTATTTAACTATTTTTGTCTGTGCTTAAGTTTGTGCTCCTTTCACTGGAAATATGTAGTTTCTTGCGACGTGTATGATGTTTTATTGCCCTTTTAGATTAATGTTTGTCCACAACCTTATTGTCTGTGATCTTTTGCTGCAATTTACGTCAAAATATGTGATATACTAAAATTGCTATTGATGTTTTTCAGGGCAATATAATATCGTCGTTCGCAATTTCATCTAAATGTATTGTGCAAATTATTTAAGCTATCCAATCTTGTGAAATAAAGTAAGGACGATGATTCTAAATAAATATCTGAGATGTAATGTTCTGATTAGTATGTCAAATGCAAAAATTGTGACTACATTGATATTATTCATTGAGCTTAGCATTTTGAGAAAACGCGTATTTGAACAAATTTGATAAGTATAACCCATAAGTGAATTTCATATATTTTCTGGTCTGAAACATTACTCTTTTTAAGACTGTCCTTAAAATGATGAGATATCTAGTTTGGAGTCTCAATTGTAGATTTTTTAATGTAAATAGATTTTACTTATATTTGTGTTTATATTTCTGTAATGATTTTATGTGGGCTTTTATATCTGTAGTAAATTTTAATATATTTTCCTATTTATATGATGCAAACCTTTGAATTTTCCAAGTATTTCCTTCGTAATTTATCTTGATATTAAAAATATTGTGTGCTGGTGTATTTTTAATTCATTTTGTTTTATATACTCATGTAATTTCTGTTACAGGCGCCCTTCTTATGGAATCTGCTCGTGAACAGGCAGTGATACATACGTGTTTTTTTTTAGACGAATAAATTGTTTGCAACTCTTTCGTTGTAAACAGCACAAATGTTTCCAGTTTATAGCAGTCTCTTTGTCGAGGTGTGTGTCTGGTGCAGAACTATCCCACGGTTTCCTACTGTTTTACTAAAGTTAGGGTGGTACCATTTGTAACAAAGTTTGCATGTTTGTAGTACGGGACGGTTTTTTTTCTGTAAAAATTCCCCGTGTACTGTGAGAAAGACCCGGTGTTAACGCTAAACCTACAAATAACTGCTAGACGACGAAATATCCAATGAAGGGAAAGTTAAAAGTTCGAGTGAATGGGTCGCTACATTTTTAAAACTGACAAGTAAATTAAAGAGAACCACGTGTTATCGCACATGTTTGGTCGTTTGGTAGAATTTCTTACTCGTGGTAGGAAGGTCGCGGGTTCAATGACGGTCCGTGGAAAAAGGGATGTTTATTTATAATATTTCCTAAAAGGGATTTAAAATAAACATTGGTCCATTTACTTACTATGAACCTTCCCATTACCTAATCTTTTAGGTTGAGATCGTATGCACATTAAAATAAATATTACTATGATATGTACATTATGGTTGTTATAAGGGTAACAGAGATTATTCACGTTGCCTATACTGACTCTCTGTAGCATACCAATAGTGGGTCATGCTGTGGTTGTGGAGGGTAAGCTGTACATACTTCAAATTACTTCAGATTGGCAGAAGGCGAATAACCCTCTTAAGTTGACTTCTACTCTTCCAAATTAAAGGGGAATTTTAAAAGTAAATAAAATATAATGTTTACTAATATAGCAGAACAGTAAAAATCTTTGGATACGAAGATTGGAAAACTTTTCTGTTGTCTGAAGATGATCGTGTTTATCAATTTTTTCTTGGTCCCTAGTTCACAGTTATCTAAGGGCGGCAACGCCACGCCTAATTGCGTTTTACTAAATATAAAATGAATGAGAATTCTGAGTTACTCTACTTGATCTGGATGAACCTTATTCGCAGATTTACATTTCCTGAAATGTATTTTTGAAAAGCACTGTTGTGAGTGCCCGAATACAGACCGCTAACACGTCTCACAATGTGTATAAGCTGGATCACGGTGATTCGTTCGAAAATGTTCTGTTTATGCTGAACAACTAGCGTTTTCCAAAAACCGTTAACCATTTTGTTTTCGCTATGATTACCGCGGTAATCCTGTAGCTGACAGAAAGGCCTTCCGCCAAGGCAATTTGGGTTCAATTTTTCTTTACGTGCGGGGTTTTATCGGTGTGCTTCTGTTTCCCCGGTCCCTGCATTCCATCACTGCCCCTTTCCAATCTTTCTTCACCACCCCATCATGAAGCACCCTTAAAACATTCCAATTTCACACGTTACTAACCAATATTATGCGTCAATTTAAACCACTCTGCTGATAAATAAACTGCGAAATGAAATGACCTTTACGCGTGGCAATTTTTAGAGCAAAAGGAACCGATCTACGGGTTTCTTCCTTGCTGAAGAGACGTTAATGCCATTTTAAAAGCTCCCGAACAGGCATGTAGGTGGCGTAATGATATGCGGGATTTGATCCCCNTGTCACTCTTTTTCGACTGTCGCATGTCCCGTAACTCGGGAAAGATTCCCTCTCGTAATCGGATTACGAGGGCGCGACAGGGAGACCCAGACAACTGCGCGCAGCTCCTCGTCTGGTAAGGGCCCAGAAGGGCGAGCTGCGATAGCAAGTGCCCGGGTGCAGGACGGAGGGGAAGAGGGTGACATTGAAATGGTTCGCGGCGAAGAAACGAACACCTGTGAATTTTCCGCTGCGATCACCCCTTCTTTGGCGTGTCGACCGGAATATGAATGAGGCGTGGAGCGAGGGAAATTCCCGAGCAGCTTCCTCACCACCATCCCACTTTGCCCCGGCACATTTCTCAACATGTCACAGATTAGCTTTTCTTTCCCTCTAGTTCCAGTTCTTTGAGAAGTCTATTAAATTATCTTACGCTTCCGGCTGCGTAATGCAACAAATCCCTGCTATTCCTAAAACACAATAACACACAAACACTTATGTAAGCTTTGTTTTGAAATTACTTACAAAAATGCTTATAAAACATAAAATGATCTTAAACTATTATATTTTTTTGCATAACTGGTTATTTTATTGCAGTTGTAATTAAAAATACATCACACAAAACGTTGCCTGTGGATTGTCTGTGTAGAAGCTGTGACAGCGTATCATGAATAATATATGAATGTTATGTTTGTGGTAAGGTTAGTTTTATCTGTACGTAGCCTCATTTTAGAAGGAGGGCATGCAAGAGAAACCTAACACTTGGTAGGCATGAAAAATTGTAGTGATTACCAGTCAAGAAAATGTTACTCTAATTTTAAAATCACTAGGTAAACCAATATGAGGAATAACATGGAATACCATATTACTTCTTATTGCAAATACAAAATAAAAAACATTCCCCTAATGTAATACGTAGTTAAGGTATAAACAAATAAAAGATGTAACTTTTTAAAATATTTTGTGTTATTCTAATGCATTTACTAATTTATATAACCAACAACATACATTATTAACATGTTGATGAAAATACATATTGTGCCTTTTTCAAGCAAATATCTTCACTCAGACACGTGATTTAAATTCCCGTAAAATATGTATTAACAACCCCGCCGAACATGATTTAGGTTTAAATCGATTACCTCCATCTTGAACTTATTGTGACAAGACAAAGAAAAGCGAGATTTGATTAACATGCTTTTTGTGTTTATTATTTTTAAAATACTTAATTATATCTAAGGGAGTTGACGCTTATTTTTCGGATCCACCCAACGTTGACTTCATTGAAAATAGTATATTCAATATAGAGACTTCAAACGAATAGAGATTAGAAAAACATGAAACATTGCTGTATAACTGATAATTTTAGATTTATTAAAGAATAAAATTAACTCAGCATAATAAAATATACAGAATCGGTATATTAAGACTCCTTTGTTGGTAGCTTAATTTCTCTGTCAGGCGTTACACTTTGGTTATAGAATGATTTCAGGGTTCTTTTGCAGACAAGATTCTCTCAAATTCTACTTTAATGTGTAAAACTAACTATTAATACTTTTTAAAAATAAAAATACGTTTTCCCGTTGTGAAAGGTTGCAGATTTCCTGTGGAGGGGTTTGCTTGCAATTTAAGATTTCCAGAAAATGTTAATACAAACCATGATTCAGTGAATATAGGCTTACAACGTCGAAAATAGAGATGATGAAATGTTCTCCAGGAAGATCGTTCTACTGCATGGGAAGCTTCTTGTTTCGTGTTACATATTTGATACTTTAAACATTATTATTGAGGAGTAAAGATTAATTATTGTCTTACACAAGGTTTATGCATAAATTACAAATTTCATAAAAACGTCATTGGATGGAAAAAAATGTGGAGCGGAGAAAATAAGGCTGGGTGGGAAGGGGGGGGGGGATTTCAGAGCCCTGATTTTTTCATTTACATTTAAAAGAGCCAAATATATTGTTACAAGAACGTTATGACGCTCAAAGTAGATTTAATATGTTCACAAACCATAACATATCAGTAAATAAGAAGTTATCAGTATAACTAATCATCCTACCTTCCTCTACAAGCATATGCCAGCAATTTATAGGAAGAAAGCATAGTGAATACAATTTATATAGATAGAACACATTTGTTAGAAAATCTTAATTAGAAGGAATCTTCCCCCAGATTTTATGGTAATAGTTAAAATCGTAAGAATGTTTCTAAATTTAATTAATATACGTCTCATAACAAAATTTTGCGTTATTTGGATTAATGAGTTACTCGGTTACACACGGCCTAAGAGAAATTATAGAATAAAACTTCACAGCTTATGTAAAGCGGATGTTTCAATATTATAGGTACAAACTGCATGAGCGTGTAGAGGGCAATGAAATTACGACAAAAGTCCTAAAAAACGTAGGTCCGGAAACCAATAGTTTCCGAGATATGACGTATGCACACGTACAACCTTTGCATAATTACAACAGTGTTCACGCTTTCTGTTCCAGGTACTGTCCCTCACATTGAATGTCTATAGCGGTGTGCACTCGTGGAAGAATTTGAAGTAGTTCTCATGGCTCCACGCACATTAGCTAACGAAGATATGGCCGACATCCACTTAACGTATGGATGTGCTAACGGCAACGCACCGGGAGGCAGCAAAATTGTACCACACGAAGCGTTCTCTCTCAGAAGAAAGCCAGGAAGTCGAGTTCCATAATTTACTTACGCAAAGATTTCGTTAAACATTGCGCCATGACGGGACCAATATAACTCGTCAAACGCTGCAGATGGACACAAACGTATCGCGCCTTGCTAGTTCTGTGGTGCGGAAACTTGGTGGGTTCGTCTTTATAGTCCTGTAAGCTGGTGCCCTGCGCATCTGAAGAGCCTGGAGAACGGCTGGCCTGAGCAGAGTGTCACCTAACCCGCTTCACGCAACGTATAAAACAAGTATGAGTGCCAAACGCCAGCCGGTACAGGCGTATGGAGTCGGGCGAGGCGCGAAGACTAGACAGAGGAAACATTTCCGCTGCTGGTATTGTGAACCGCACACAGGCTAACATATATCACACTAGCGAACCGGCCTGGCTTCGCCCGGTAACAATTTAGTTTTTACAGCGATACTTTGAAAGACAAAGTGGTAACTGTGGGTCACTCTTAAAAAAATAAACATATGGTATCGCGGACATTTCTGTAGACCTATTTGAAAACTACAAATCTATTTTACATCAAATTGATGTATTTCTTATGGCTTAGTCAGCGCAAGCCATGAGCGCCCTAAAAGTGGTTTTTTACGACTTCATTGCATACGGTTCGACATTTCTTTACTATCCGTACATTAAATATAAATTAATTATACCCCAAAACCTTTCTCAAGAAATTCTCTAAAAGATAATGTTAACGACGACTCATGTACCGCCACTGTGGAAGACATGGCGGCTTATATGGTCAGAGTTAATGTCCCCCAGGCACCGACTATAAGGTGCGTGGGGGTTGCGGGTTTGGTAATGAGGTAGACTATGACTGTGGTATTTTGAAGTACGAATATATTGTCTCGTATATATTCACAAATACACAACATCAACACTTGAGAGGTGCGGTACTGTGATAGTTTGTTTACTCGGATTTACTGGGCGAATTCTTGGTTGAGTGGGGCTTCTGTGACGGTGATTGTCATACTTAACTCAGTGGTGAGTGCTGTCAGCTATGGTGGGCAAGCTCCGGCGATGGGTAGGCCTTGGCAAGGCCACAGTTGCTGCTGACGTACTGATGTGGTCAGGGGTCCGAACCCCTGACCTGACTCTCTGCTCGTCAATCTTCTACTGACTGGTTGACTTTACTGACGTAACTGATTCTTCCGGCACGGAGTATCGCAGCCTCTGACTGCCCCGATATGACTGCCTGACGTACCCGATATTACTGACCCCTCCTATTCTTGGAAAGGGGTTTTTATACAAGCCAGCCGCTGCCCTGAATCGGCGGCACGTGGCGCATTTTAGGGGTGGGAAGGGGGTAAGAGGGGTGAAGCGGAAGAACGCCTAACAAGCCGTCCAACACATGTGTCCTCGTATCTGAAGGTTTGGTAGGGGAGGGGCGGGGGTAATACCTCGGCACTAATACATCTCGTCAGGTATTTCTGCCGCGGTGCGTATTTACTGCATTCAGGCGAACTACACCGGATTATTTGCTGATGACTCAAGAAAGCCCTGCACTCTCAACAGATCTCCCGGCGGGTAGGGGCGTACGAAGATGAAGGGGGTGGGAGGGGATAATACCTACTGTCGTCAGCGATACTTCAGTGGTGCGTATTTTCTGAGTTAGGTGAAATACGCCCGATTATTTGGTTGATATCTCGTGAATTTCCTGTACTCCACAGATCTCGCGGCGGGCGAGAGGTGTCCGTGTTGAAGGGGGTGAAGAGAGAAGGCCTACGCTTCAGCTCCACGTGTACCGGAATTCTCCACCGGCCCTATGGTCCCACGTGCCGTCTCGTAGGCGCCAGCGAAGTGTGCTAGGCCGGGGGGGGAGGGGTGAGGGGGTGATGGATGTGAGCCAATGGCGTTCCCTAATCCCTAAACCTGCATGCGACAATGTAAACCGCATCAACATCCATGAAGTAGTTTAGAAGTACTAAGCGAATACACAGACAGACGTGAATAAGCGACTTTCTTTTATACTTTTTTTAAATTTAACACACTGCTTGCACCTTACAAATGTAGATATAACATTTTTTAAATATAATTATCTCCAGAGAATGCCAGGCGTACGGGTATCTTATGACTATACACATCTGATATATGCGTGCGTTTACACAAACAAACATACACACTGATGCTACTCGCCACCTGCGGTATACAGGATGGTTCGTAAGGTATTAGTTACCTCTCTGGCACAGACTACGGGCGCCTTCGGTGTTGAATACGGGGTAAAAAATAACGTCTCTCAGTGATTCATTTTACGAAGTTTATATTTGGCTTAAAAGAATACAAGCATAGACACCTCCGAGACGGTTCCACGAAAGTTGTGAGCCTAAAGGGCGGCTTTAAAGTACTCGTGCTAGCTGCTGCCTACGTCGGGGGGAGGGGGAATGCCAGGCATCGGGATATGTTCTTTGAGCAACGATGCCGGAACTTAGTTGTATTTGTAGTTTTGGGTGTTCCGACGGTAGGTTCAGGTCCGGTAAGTTGGCCGGCCCTTCACAGACCTCGGCTCGTTTTTGGCATTGTGGTCACAGCTGACTTCTTCATTCTTCCAGGGCTGACCCTTCGGCCTGCATGACGGCTTTCCATGACTACCTGTTCTGGGTTCTCTTCTCGGCGACTTCACGATACGACTCACTCAGGCGACCTCACAATCCGACTCACTCCGGTGACCTCATGATCCGACTCACTCCGGTGAACTCATAATCGGACCGATACCTCCTTTTCGCACAAGTTAGCTTTTAACCTCTCTCGATTCCCCCATATCCTCACATGTAACTCCCTCGTTGGGGGAGGAAGAGGGGTGTCCTGCAGCCATCCTGCCATAAACTGTACGCCCTTCTTAGTCGTCCAACTAGAGGTGTGTCGGCAAATCTCTAGCTTACATCTGCATTATTTCGGCATGTGTCCATGTTTTCACTCGTTTCCCTGAGGGGAAAGGGGGTTGAGGGCACAGCAATCCTAATAAACACTGTCTGCACTTTTTTCGTGTATCTCACCTTAGCATGTGTCCATGTTCTGACATGTTTTACTCGGTGCCTCGGCGATTTGCTATCTTAACTCGGCATTATCTCGGCATGTGTTAACAGCCTGCCCAACCTCCCAGGCTGGCCTGGCCTCGCGGCACGTGTCTCGTGGCACATGTTTACTTAGAAGATCCTAGTGGTGGTAAGATGGCAGGGGGTGTGAAGGCGGTGCTTCAGAATACTAACAATATGTGGTATGCGTCAATTCCCAACCCCCGCCCCCCTTGGCCAGTGCGATGCTGATGTGTCCAAGCCAAGGCATCGGCTCTTGTGATTGTGCCTCTGTCTTGCCTCTCTTCTGCGGGTTTCTATGCGTGCGATCTTTGCTCGCTAGTGCGGCACGTCTCTCGTGCCAGCCACACAGCCAGCTGTGACCTACTTCTCCCTGTCTATCTTCCTTCCTTCTCGCCCTAGCCCAGTCGGTCAGCTATTCGTCGCTTAAGGTGGTGCATCTCCACTACTACTTATCAGTCATGCCGGTCTGTCTGTTAAGGGGATCTTTGTAACCTGGGCTCTGCGATAACAATCACACTGCCAAAGGCTGGCTATTTACATGGTACATTTTTTTCACATAACTTCGCCGGCCATAGAAACCCTTGGGATATCTACTGGGTGGTTAAAAAAAAAAACTTCATTCACTTAGTCCACAGTGTTTGGGGGTTGGCACAAAAGCTGATGGACTGTCATGGGGCCTACTTCTGCAATGGAAAGCACGTTACTTGACAAGTTTTAATCTAATTTTTAGACTACATGCTGGTATATTACATATTTGAACTCGCTGAAACCAAAAATAAACAGGGTAACACACATCTCGGACTCCCTTACATTATTTACAAACATATTTGAACCCTTGTTACATGACATGCTCTAAGTGATCCATCCAGTTCACAATAATTTTTAATTTATTTTGTCTTCTCTGCTTCTGCCTCCCTGGTAAATCGGGGCTTCTCTTGAACAGTGGCAAACACGTTAGGGTGGCAGACAGCCGGTAATCAAGCAAGGCTGCCTGGCAGCTGTTACGGGTAGTGACATGGGTTTGCTGTTACGAGGGCTTGCAGGCCATACAAATAGAAAATAACTCTCTTATCTCTTAGGCTGGCAACTCTGTTCCCAAGTTCAAACTTATATACTGCACTCTCTGCCGCTTATACGAGCAGGCTTACGGTGGGCGGAAGTAAATACACAATTAAAAACTAACAGGGTAACAAAACTAACACACTATAATTCGGCTCATGGCCTATATTCCTGACTTAACACTTACTAGTCGCACTTATGTTTCGGCCTCAGGTCGGGTACCTCACCCTAGTTCTCTCAGCGGGTAACATGAGGAAATAAACTTACCTTATGCAACACAGTCTGTCTCCAACGGATTAGTGGGCCTCTCGGCCTGCACTGGGACTTGGACAGCATATGGCGCGAAGGCTGCATCACCATCCTCTCGGTTTGGTGTCCTGGGGCCATCTCCGAACTGATGTGGGCTCATCATCGGGTCGGCTGTGGTCCTCTGGTACATCCTCGCCTCTCTGATATTGGCATGGGTTCGGTTCTCTGCCAGTGTATTTCCCTTCGCTTCTTCGCTCGCACGTATGTTCTCCTTCACTCGCTTCACTCTTCTCTCGCTCGCTCCCTTCTACTATCTCGCTCTCTCCCTCCTGTTCCTGCGTACTTTTGGCGCGGTAAGAGGGTCTCACTGGCGCTCTGGGCACCATTATCGGCCGGCGGTTTAGCTCGCGTGTCCTTGGGACTCTCTTTGAGATAGGACTGAGATAGCTAGGCACTGTGTGGCTTTATAGCTTTTGACCTTTATCTCCACGCCATTGTCCACCATCCTGTGGTCTAGTGGCCTACTTCTCCTACTTCCTCTTCTTTCCTTCTCCTACTTTCTCTTCCTCGTTCTCGTTCTCTTCCATCTCGTCCTCTCATCTGCTACTCGCTAATCTCCCTTCGCTTCCTTGCTTTTCCTCTACGCCCGCATTCCTGCTCCTGTCCTCTCTTCGCTAAGCTTCCTTCGCTTCCACTCTCTCTTCTCCCGCTCGCACATGCTCTCTCCTTCTCTCTCGCTCTCGTACTCGTTAATTCCTAGTCTGCCGTCCTTGTTAATTTTGGCTCATCTTGGACTAATGGGTTATTGGGCACCTTGAGTTTTAGACTCCCCGAAGTCCTGTTCATCCAATCCTGACTGGCTTAGTAGGGGTGAGACCCCTTCTCAAGGGTATAGTCTGGTTCTTGATTTCTGCCTACACAGAATTCACTACGCCCCACATTTAGTGCAAAAAAATAACTTGACACTACTCGCCATCTGCAGTATACAGGATGATTCGTAGGGTATTAGTTACTTCTCTAGCACAGACTACAGGCGCCTAGGGTGTTGAATAGGGGGTAAACAATAACATCTCTCTGTGATTCTGTTTACGAATCTCATATTTGGCTTAAAATAATACAAACATAGACACCTCCGAGATGGTTTCCTGCAAGTTTTGAGCCTGAAGGGTGGCTTTAAAGTAATCGTGCTAGCTGCTGCCTACTTCATGGGGGGGGGGCAGGGAGGAATGCTAGGCATCGAGGAATGTTCTTTGAGCAACGATGCTAGTTCTTAGCATAAGTTGGGCGGCTCTTCACAGGCCTAGGCTCATTCTTGGCATTGTGGACAGAGCTGGCTTCTTCCTTCTTCCGGGGCTAACCCTTCGGCCTCGATGACGTCTCTCCACGACTGCCTGTCCCGGGTTCTCTTTTAGGTGACTTTACGATACGACTCACTCCAGCGACCTCACAATCCAACTCACTCCGATGACCTCACGATCCGACTCATTCCGGCGACCTCACGATCTTACTGATCCCTCCTTTTCACGCAAGTTGGCTTTTAACTTATATCGTTCCCCCCAGATCCTCACACTTGTATCACTCGTTGGGAGGGAGGAAGGGGGGTGTCCTGCGGCCATCCTGCCAAACACTGTCAGCTCTTCTTACTCGTTCAACTAGAGGTGTGTCGGCGAAACTCTAGCTTACATCTGCATTATTTCGGCATGTGTCCATATTCTCACATGCTTTCCTCGTATTGGGGGGGTTGGGGG
>NQII01002187.1:112271-176435 GCA_002778355.1 Clitarchus hookeri | reverse complement strand
GGGGGGGGGGTTACGAGTGGCAATTCTACCAAACACTGTCAGCCCTTTGCTCGTGTACATCACCTCGGCACGTGTCCATGTTTTCACATGTTCTACTCGATGCGTCGGCGATTTGCTAGCTTAACTCGGCATTACCTCGGCATATGTTAACAGCCTGCCCACCCTCCCAGGCTGACCTGGCCTCATGGCACGTGCCTCGCAACATGTGTCTACTGGAAAGGTCCTAGTGGGTGGTAAGATGGCGGGGGTGCGACAGCGGTGCTTCAGAATTCTAACAATATGTGGCACACATTAACACATATACAGTATATACATACGCATATAAATAATGCTCTGTGGACTGAATATATACATACATTTTTTTTACTAAATTCTTGACTCTTGTTTAAGAACGAAATTTAATTTCTGACATTTTGTTCATAATGTTTGAACGTAGAAATATTTTTAATAAGTTCCTTTTGATTCCTAAGCCATCATAGAATTGTTACTTTAGATACAATTAATAGAATCGGTTTAGTAACTTTAAGTAAGGTAACATTAAAAAAGTCTAGAATTTTTAAGGTTTTTGCAATATTTCAAAACTCAATTCTTTGTAACGCTTGGTTATGCCATATTATTCGTGTTAATATCGTATTTCGTTAATGTAAACTTTTACCATTTCTTGTACTAGTATAGTATGCAGTCTGCATTCAGAATAGTTTATTTGCTTACTTCAGAAGTCATAAATTTTTTCATTTGTTAACAAACTTTTTCAACAGTATTTCGTAGAAAGTCATACAAACATACTGTGTACACAGTTATAAATACAATCAAGGTTAGGTAGAAACATTTAGTTGGTTGTGTAGCCAATAATCTGCAATGTTGTACATGAAAGGAATCAGACAAATTCTTCCTGGTTTCATAAGTGCGTTATTTTTTTCGACAGAGTTCGGAAAATACATGCAAATTACTAAAATTTTTTTACTTGTTACCTAGATCATTACATGTGTTTATTCAGTGTAATTTTTTAAAGCTTGTAAAGTTCCGTCATTATAATATTACCGCCTCACAGGTAGGCGCCATATTGTAACGTTGCGGAAGTATTACTTGTTGCCACAGCTTGCTCATAGGTAGAATACGAGACTCAGTTCCAGGTGACACCGATTAAGTAAAAAGAAGAAATTCCAGATTAGTTTGCTTTATACTTTATTTATCATTGAAGTTTCACAGTGCTGCACAGACGACTTTCCAGTTTGCAGAGTACGAACTTTCACAATTAGTTATCCCAGTGCAGAAAACAGCGCCACAGTAGTTTACAGTTTGTTAATGTCTTAACTTGCATCGCAAGACTTAAGTTCCGAAGGCAGGAGGGATGTTTGTTCCCTCCTGGCACCCTAACGACCCTCCACACCGGCGGAAATAAGTTGATAGAATTTAAGTGACGTTAAATTGAAAAATAAATGCGAACAAAAGATCTTACGGTCACGGGTGCTTGCCGGTGTGGGTGAAATTCTTCACGCCTAACGCGTCTTCTCACGCCCGATGCGCCTTCTTCGACGGTTGGTGACTTTCTTTCTTAGGCGATAGGCACCACCAGTATATATTAGGCAGGCCTATCCCCCCTTTTCCTAAGATAAGCGCAAGGCCTCCGGCGATGCCAGTAGCGTCATCCAAACTACGCTGTGTCTCGCGCTCACAACATGTTGTTGTACTCGCAACTGCGTCACGTCGCAGCCACATAACCAAAACAACAACTTTCGAAAACCTTCCGGAACTAGACGGTAAACGGACGTAAACAGCAGATGTCCGCACACGTCTGCTCGACCAACAAACACGGGAAACTAGCCACCGCGGCTTTACTTGAAACTTGATAAAATATTACAAGGCTTTCCAAAGCTAAATACACACGAAAGAATTTACACTCGTGTCCCGAAAAATTAAGCATATTGAATCATTACAAGCTTCATACCACTTCCAAACGCTATTTTGATAAATTAATTTCTATAGTTGTCAAAATATGAATAGAAACAAAGTGGCATTAAAGTAGAATATCGATTTCTAGCATTAGGTTTATTTATACCTGTCCACTAATTCTCCCGTCCGAAATAACTGCTTTGATTTCTAACTAAATTTTCCAAATTAATATTCACTTAGTTTTAAATAACTTAATTTTTGTAAAAAGAATAATCTTACGGGTATTACTAGGTGACAAACGGAACATTTAAACAATATAACCTGTTAATTGAAGAGCCAATATATTTTGAATTGTTGTTATAAATATCTGCAACGTTAAGTTTATCAATGTACATGTTCTACACGCGTATTATAATACTGTGAATATGCTATTTCAGTATGCACTGGTGTATACAATTTAATATTAAAAATCTGACAAGATCTAAAATTAAATTTTTCGAGATACGTCATAAAAATATTTTCTAACTAATATCTAACAGATTCTGCTTTAAATACATCAACATATATTTTTATGAGTAGTAATATTATTGTTATTATTATATATATTTCAGTAAAATGATAAACGTAAGCTCCGTTTAATATAAATAGCTAAAAGTGAGTAGTCCCAATTTTAGAATGCCCTCAAATCTGTTAACTATTTAAAGATGATTTTCCATTTTAACAAAGATGAGACCTTTATTATTGATGCATTGTATAGACACCATTACAGTCTTAAGTTTCAATTAACACAACAAAACTAATATGTATTGAATTTTTTTAGGTAAATACAATAATGTTATAAGTATTTGAGAAAAATGCTAAATATACAATCGTTATCATATAAAAATTCATTAGTTGATAATGTCAAAACTTATTTTAGCTGTCATAGTTACGAAATTTTTGGAAAATAAATTTTTGTTGTTTAAAATGCAATTATTATACAGAGCACAATGCACGAATCTTTATCTGAACAGTTTTTCTGATTGCCTTGTAACACTCGCTGGTTATGATAAAAATAAATTTTAACAACGCAAGCAATAAATTTGTAGTAAATTTTTCTTAAAAATTACGATGTTCAAATACAAAACAACTTTACAATAAAACCAAATAACATTATTAAAATGTTCCTAAATGCTATCGTAAATTAACACGATATAGACAAATGTAAGGAATACGAATGCATGCAAAAATATTATATTTACTATTTCGTAGAAAAAAAACGGCACACTTATGATTTACAGTACCAATGAAATTTAACAACTAACAATTTTATTTGTATAGTCAATTGTTGTATTTTATAGCAACTGCAGCTATTGTTTAAATGTTATTGTAAAAAAGAAGGAATTGTAAATAACCACCAATGGGCATATATTAAACATTAAAAATGTTAGTGAAATAAAAATTTTTTCAACTATAGGCCGTGGGAGCCAAATAGAGTACTTTTGAAAGTCCTGCTTAGGGCCTACTTCCCTGCCCATGTTGTATCATTCCATAATATGTAAATTATACATCGTCATGGGCCAGCCATGCAAAGTCATGCAACTGTAAATGAATGAGAATGGGTTTTTTATATGCAAATGCGTACTACGTATAAAACAAGGAAATTTTAACTTCAATGGTCATAAATTTTAAAATTACACTTGCAATACAACGCCGAGTGTGAGGACTATTTTCATTAATTCGCTGCCAATGTAACTAAAGGCTGTTCACGGTAAAGTGAGCACTTTTGAAAGCCCTTTCATTTGGAATAAAAGTCAGTAAAAATATTTTATTTGAGCCTAAGAAGTTAACGTCAGAGTTCGGTGGAATATACACACTACTTTGATTACTTACAAGGAAATGTTTATTTAAAAAGGTAATTAATGTATACAAAATTGCTGTAATAAAAAAATGTAACTAGGTCCTGCTAATTTTACCGTTAACAGCGTATAGGAGCTTGCACACCTGCGTATACTTAAGCCTTTGTGAACAACCTACATGCCATTTCTTGTCAGCATCTATTCGCGTACCAGTGTGGTTTATTTGCAGACTTAATTTGTCACTCGCAGCTGCAAGCACCGTGGAATGTTGTTAATAATGAAGTCAAATAAGTACTACGTGTTTACAACAAATGTTTTCACCAGCACGCAACTCCATCAAAGCTCTAATCTTGCTGGAGGCTGCATACTGGTCCAGGCGCTGGCAGAAGTGAATGCTCGTGAACAGTCTTCATAGCGCCGTTGTTGTGCAGCTCTGCTAAAGGGATTAGAAACTGTAACAAAACTACTAGTGCGAGCAGCCCAGAGTATTCCGCAGCTTATTCCCCTTGAACTGGGTTGGTTTTCCAAGCATGCAAATCATCTGTAAAGAGTGCACATCATTATATTATCTTTTCTTTCAGGCTGTAGAAATGAAAGATGCCCCGTGCTTTCAAAATTTGAAATACAAACTTTATCCCAACTGCAAAGTTGTAAAATTACCGAAAGATGGTCTCTTATTTTCCCATATTTATTGTTAACTTCCTTCTACACAACATGAATTTTGTGGTATTATACGTTTCAATTTTTATTTATTTCGGTTTATAAATCTAAAATATTGTTTCTATTTATAAAAGAAAATAATGCAGAAAATTTCAATTTTTTTTAGTTTTAAAATTTTCATTGAATTAATTATTTAATTTCAATACTCCAAAAGTACTGAAATTAACCCATCATCCAAAAAATTTCGATAAGTATGTTTGCAGGATTATTGCATTCTATTCTGTAAAAAAAAATGCATATTTTTATCGTGATCAACAACGGTTTCTCCTTTCAGTGTAAAGTTTATGCCTGAAATATGATTTGCTAACTTTCCTTTTACAAAATAAAAAATTAGTAAATGATAACTTACAAAATTCCTAATTAAGTATTTCAGAAAAAAGACAAATTACGTGTATAAAAATAAAATTTATAACTTTTGCGTAGAATGTGATAAATTATTCACATGAAAATTAATGTAATCTGTACATACAATACAAATAGAGATTTTATTTTCTGTATATAAAATAATGACTTAAAAGGTACATTCATGCCTGAGGGGCATATCTAAGTTTGTGAGAGACGGAAGTCTTAATAAAAATAAAATAAATATAGTGATTTCATTTATTCACAGAGCTATAATTTACAGCATTAATCTACTCCACTATTATTCTTTTTACTTCTCAGTGAGCGCAATATTAAATGTCCATTTTTACTCAAATTAACGTCCTTCCTAATATTTGTGTTTGGTTATAGTCAATTAACTGAGGCATCCAGTCCAATAGTCCTGCCTGCCAGTTGTAATCTTCACTGCTGCGATGCTCGTAGTCGCATATTTTCCTTCCGCTGGTCGCTTCTCTTGCAGCTCGTTTCTCTTTCTCGTCGTCTATCGCTAAAACTCTAGCCACTCATCCACACACCAACTCCCCGTCTCTGGAGCCCGACGTGCTTTTATATCATTCACCCTGACCATCTGGAAGGTTCAACGCACTCCGAGTCATGCTGATAGAAACGAGGTCAGTAATCCAGAGCATTCTTCAGATGTCTCAGAGACACTCCATACCCCAGTTCGGGAGTGGCACGCGCACTGATAGGCATAACATGCACGCTTTGTAAACATTCTTTTGTGAAAAGCAGCTGCGTTCCGGTTGCAACTGAAAGCGCGCGCGTCTATAAATCATCCGTGCCTCGCATGCTCGCAGAGCGGCCGGTTGTAACAACATTAATATTAAACAAACCTTTGATGGACTCAAAACAAAGATTGTATGTTATACTAACAAGAATGATGTATTTACGTAAGTATTTGGCAACTCAATATTTTTGATGATTGACGAAATTTTTCTCGTCTAAAAAACTAGATCAGATTTTAACAGTTGCCCCTTTATCTGTGGAAACGGGAACTCTAGAACGAATTGCGATTGGTAGCTATAATAATGTCTAGAAAGGAAATTACGTATACGCACTGCAAAACTAATATTTCAAGCTGTTACCAGATTTTAGAGTTGCATGGGAATATAATTTATAGTCTATTCTCTGTTAATTCGCACTTTTTGAAAGAAACATTTGCAAAATCACCCCACACATGACGTATTTGGTTAATTCAAAAATATGTACTGTATCATAAGTTTTTTATACTTCTGTTAAAATTAGAGTGTCTTATTTATGTTAAATTTTACTTTGACTTATATTTAATCTATAAATTATAATCTTTAATTTATAATCAATATGCATAAAACACGGAGAAAATAGTTGTGTTGGGAATTCCTAGTAAGAAATAGTTCACATGCAAAAATGTAATTAGAGTGCACACGAATGTGGTGCGTTGTCCCTTTAGTGTGATTCCATTGACTTGGTTGAGCTATGTTCACATGAGGCGGAGGAATAGCCTGAAAGTAGAACTTCAGCAGGAATTAAGAAAAGCTGGAAGTAACAGTGAATGGACTTTCATTAACTATAAGAATATTACTGAAGTAGAAAGTGTGACGGTGTGGGTTACGCTTGGCGGGTGGGTAATCGCGCAAGAATGAGATGCGCAGAAATGCAAATGCTACCAGGAGGAAGCCGTAGCGTCAGCCCGTGGGGGGTACACGGACAGAGTAAAGGCCGGTCGTTGTTTTTTCTGCCACCAAGCTAGGGGAAGGGGTGAGGAGGGGGGCAGCATAGACTGGCCGTAAATCCGCGACTTTATGATTCGGGATTCGGCGGGAAGCACGGAAGCCAACGGTGCTTGGAGAAGGTCTCTGCGCGCCTGGGAAGAAGAGAGCAGGTGGTCACCGGCAGTCGAATTGAGTCACATATTCTGGTCGGGGGACGACGAATCCGAGCAGCTTACAATGGAGCAACGAGACGTTGTTTCTGGATGAAACGAGCTTTAGAACTCGGTTTACTGCTGCACAGAAACATCTCAATTCCTCGCGATTTAGCGCTTTAGTCGCCTTCAAGGTGACACATGAGTGAAGAGGGCTGAGTGAAGAGATTTGAATGTCTCTTGACATAGAGGTCTTGAGAGCCGATGAGGGTTGAAGCGTGGGGAGTATAGAGCAGCGTTGGAATGAAGGGTTGGGTTTAACGGGAGATCCCCGAGAAAACCCGCCATCTAGAGGCATAGTCCGGCACGATTCCCACTTACGAAAATCCGAATCGACCCCACCGGGATTTGAACCCGTTTCACCTGGGGAGAGTAGAAGTTTAACCACTACACTACCGTGGCCCCAAGGTTACAGAAATTTAATTTACCTGGTCGGGGGCGTGGTGATATGGATGGAAAATTGCGAAAAGTAGTCTGTTTCATAACACAACGTGTTCCTGTCACCGAAACTAAGAATAATTGTAACGTATTCTCTCTTGCTTCACACAGTTCGCTGAAATACGCTGGCATCTCTATTATCACGTGTGGTTTCGCTGTTATGTGTTAACTCTGCTAACTACCTGCTAACAGTAATAAAAGTCTCTACTTTGCAGGAAATCCGCTTGTCTGAACTGTCTGCAGGTTCCTTGCAACTGGTGTGGCAGTGGCAGGTAAAAAAAGAGCGCGTGTTTCGAATATTTCTCAGGGTTTCACTTAAGAATGTTGCCTGGTTGAGAGTATGGTACAGGGATACACGTGTTATTGAAATAAGGTCTTTTGAAGCCAATTTTGAAGATACAGTATAAACATGAAACAGAAACCTTAATGTGATTAATTATACTCTCAATCTCTGTATATAAGCAAACATAACAATTTTTATTTCAGTAATTTTCACTTTATTATTAGGCATTCTTCAATCGTATGAAAATTTTACATTGCCATGGGCCAGCCATGCAAAGCCGTGGAACTGTAAATGAATGATAATGCGTTATTTATATGCAATTCCATACTACGTATAAAACAAGGAACTTTTAAATTCGTGGTCATAAATTCGAAAATTACACTTGCAATACAACGCCGAGTATAAGGACTATTTTAATTAATTCACTGTCAATTTAACTATAGGCTGTTCGTAGTAAAGTGAACACTTTTGAAAGTCCTATTATATGGAATAATAGTTAATAAATATATTTTGCTTTAGCCTTAGAAGTGAACGTCCAAGTGTGGTGGAATAGACATAAATCTGTCTGAGAGTTCGTGTTCAGCCCACTGGGCTACATCTGTACAGCTACATAACACATCTGTCAATATGAAAGCCATTCCTTGTTTGCTACTTACACCACTGGATGTCAATACTACATATGATGGAAGGATACCTAATAATTAAACCACATGCTCTTTTTTTACCTACCATCACCACATCAGTTTCAAGTTCCTGCAGACAGTTCAGACCAGTGGATTTAAAGCATAGTAAAGACTTTTTCAACTACGCGTTTACAGAAACAAGAAGGACCGTCCAAACCACCTGACCAACAGGAACGACCATCCAAGCCAACTGAATAAAACAAAATCGTCCATCCAAATCCAATAACCCAAAACACCGACAGATCTAACAAACCAACAAGACCAACCGTTAACCATTAACACCGATCACTCAAAACCAATTGACCACGCCAACACACCACAATGGCGCACCTCAAAAAGAAACCTCAAATAGAAGTAAGTCTACTTTCAAAGGTCCTAGACGACATAATAATTCGGATAGAATTATAACCCTCTGCGCAATTGTTTCAGACAATTTTACCTAAAAACAACCCTTACACTCGATTGTAAACAACAGTAAATTCGACTTTATGTGTCTGAAATGCTTCCATATATTGTGCAATAACTAATGATTTCATTATATGCAACCCATTTCCGCCAATGCATCGATTATTGAAGATATGTAAATAATGTGCTAATAATCTCCACATTTTTATAGAGCAATCAAAGTTCTCAATACTAAAGCAAGTTCATCTGGGTATTGGGGAATTATATAGGCAGTACTCTTGTCGTCTTCTGTATTCTTTAGGTAATGTAGTGCAGCAGCATTGATGGGGAGATGCTTGAGTACATCAAGAAAATCACCATCGTCTTCATCACAAACACTGTCCTCATTTTCGTCGTAATCACCTATATTTTACAGCACAGACATTACCCGATTATTCGTCAGAACAGATATCAATGCGTATCGTTATATTTGTAGCAGTAGTCTCTTTAGCGACATTAATATTCACAGCTACTGGTGCTACATTATTCTTCTGGAGTTCGTCCAGTTCAGGTGACAGCTCAGCCAGTGTATATTTTGCACAAACCGATTGTATCCAATGCTATCGTTTGCTTGTATAGTCTGTAGTCTCTTCGTCTATTGTGGTCAAAGTGCTGCGTATTTGTAAGACATAGTGTGACGATTGAGTCATCACAGTCATCTGTGTTGCGCTGGTCTAGTGGTTTTTTACCCATGTGAGTAAACATGGTTTTTGTTTGTTGTTTAATTATGATTTCCATTGTGTTATCAAAATATGTGCGGCCGGTCAACACACATTGTTTCCCGATAGGAGAAGGAACATTATACTTGTAAATCTTGAAATGGTAATTCAGTCTAGAACAGTTAACGCAGCTCAATACCACATGAGATGGGGTGTTTGAACATTCACTCTTCTCATGAAAATGGGCTACATGGCCGAAGGCATTAACCTTGACTCAATATTGGAACTGTCAACTGTCATACGAATAAGGTCAGTGTATTGGCTCCATGTTAGTTGTAGTCAGTCGTATGCGTATGTAAACACGAAAAATTTTAGTATAAGGAGAGAGAACTCATTGAAGTCGATGTTTATATCTAAACTCCTAAAAGTGGAATACAGTATACTAATGTCACTTATAACAGCTCTATACGCATGAATCCAGTCTATAATCTTATACTCACAGTATATATAAGTCGTAATCTCCAAAGCCATAAAGTAAAGTAGGTTTAACATATATCTACATGATTTGCTTGTCATCTGAACAAAATAAAGCTTATATATTTACGCTCTACTTATAGAACAGATGTGTACACTGAGAAGAGGAAGGTATCTCCCAACACACTCGCAGAAGCATGTCTCCATTTCGCAGTTAACGCATACATTCCAGCACCGTTGACGTAAGAAACTTGTTTCTGGAAACTCCCCTCTACCGAGCTACAGGCATCAAACGATGCGAGCATAGTTTGAATTCGGCGTGCTGCCTGGGCCAATCACGTGCGGGTTGGAGTGGAACCGGCCTGCAGGTGGAAAGCAGACGACAGTATCAAATCCCCACGCATGACGACAAACAGCTGATCACAGTGAGTATTATAATTTTATATGGTTTGGCACATGCATGATGCATGGTTTCTCGGATCGGTCCGCCATATTGGTAGACGCGGGCGGTGGCCATATTGGTCAGCGGCCTAGGATGGCTTTATATCGACACGTTTTTCACCAAAATATAAAAAAAAAAATATGGAAAAATTACGAAAGCTGATTTGAAGCTCCTCGAAGCAAGAGCCGAAAAATCCTGAGTTGAGCAAGAGGATTATAGACTCTTTGTGTAATAAGCCACTTAATCCTCAGAGCAGGAGAAGAGGATTTGAAACTCCGAGCATGGTCAAGCGGACCGGGGAGGATCAATGGACCTGACCCTGTCCCCCGAACACCATCCTGCACCTACCACGTCAACACATCCCACTCTCCCTCACCTCCTCACCAACCCTCATCAACATCACCACACTCACCCCCTCACCACCCTCACCCCCCACAAATCCCCTCACCNTAAATCCCCATCTCCCCGCTAACCAACACTTTTCACTCCTCACCTTGCCACAACATCCTCACGCCCTCATCGCCCATCACTATCCCCACCCCCTCACCCCCCTCACTATAGCATAACACCACCCTCACGTCTCTCATATCTTTAAACCCACAAAATTATAAAAATATAGGAACATACAACAATAATCTCACACTCTTCCCACCACCCTCACCTCAACTCCTCACCACTTACACCCCTCCCAATCACAAAAAAGTCGAGAGAAATTGCAAAATTTTTAAAAAATTATAAATATCTAGGAACATATAACGTAAAACTCACACTCATCTTCCATTACCAGACCTCACTCCCGCTTATCTATCCACCCCCTCCCAATAATAAAAAATTGAGAAAAATTGCAAAAAAATAAATAATCTAATAACAGTTTAGGAAAATATGACATCACATACTCCGACACCCATGTTGAATATTAGTGACCATAACTTTGACCCAAATGACCTTGAACTCGGAAAATCAAGAAAATTCCCGAAAAAATTGCATACCTAATACAAAAAACCAAACTGCATATGTCTGACCCCAAAAGTTATATTTTCGTAAAGATGGCAGAGCACAGCTACTACCTAGTACAACGATCCTCAGACGTCTGAACCCCCACCTCTATATGTCATTGGCTATATAACTGATCAATCTTACTTCTTACAAAGCGAATTATTGACCTTATGAAGCACACATACCCCCTCCCCCTGATACCGACAACACACCATCAACGCTCTTCTTCTCTCGCAATTTACTTACCCTAGCTCAGCCACCATCAACATGTGCATACGTCACCATCCATTCAACTGCAAATGACCCCCCCCCCTCAACCCCTCGTAAACAAACCACAATAACTCACAAAAACTCGTCGCCTCGCCATCAACCAACCACACGATTCTCCACCCTTCTCCCCTTCTCTAAACGGAACACCAACCGGTTCTTGAAGAGACGTAACTCTACCCAAGACTGGCTCTTGCCAAGAACAATTCCTGCAAAAATGGCTAGAACAGTGGTCAAGACTAACCCACCATACCACCCAGCTATTCCAACAGTCGATGACAACCAATCTTGAAAAAGACGACTTATAAGAATGACCAGACCAACGAACCAGTTGCTAAACATTCCTGAAAAAATATTCCCCAGTTCATTCGTTCGTCTTATAGAACTCAGCCGATATTTTAATCGACCCGAGTAAGGCATAATACTTCAAATTTTACCATGGCCCTTCCTCCTGTACACATTCCTATAAATTTTATCTAAAACAGACTCTCGTAATTGATTGTACACACCACTGAATTAATAAGTCTTTCAGAGAAGCAGAATGGTCTGAATAAAAATTAAACTTACATTATTATGCACACATAAATATAATTTATTTACTTATAATATACATTCTATCTTTCTAATTATTACTTAATACATTAGATCTTTAAATTTCTCAGATGTTTGCAGATCATGCATAGTAGCCAACAGTCTCCTCTGATATAACACCGATCCTTCAGTTCACTAATGATAAAAGATATCTCGTTAATGCGCGAGAAATCTCCATCTTGTTGCAAGGCGAACTAATGCCTGAGTCTATCAACAGGTTGATTCGGGTCTTCGGTAAACATGTAGTCAGTATTCTCAGTGTCATCTGCCTTCTCCATTTCGCTCGTTGCACGAAATGGACGAGTGTTCTTGACGCCTTCAGCCTTCACACTACTTCTCGAAGAAAACTTTCTGCTGTCTTCATGATCGTCTTCACCTCCTGTTTCATCCTAAATATCAAGTTAACTTTTCTTTATAGGAGTCGCATGGTCATTAACAGTATTTACAGTTGACGACAGATTATTTTGAAGTTCGCCGACTTCACGCAAAAGTCTTGCAAGTGCACATTCCACACAAACCGACTCTACTGCACTCATTCCATCTTAAGCATTAACTGTCTCATCATTATCGCCAGACTCTACAGTACCCACGGATACAGCATGGGGTATTGGAGACATCACTTGCTGGCTTCAAGTAGACGAACACTTGCAGATCTCTATGTGTTCCTTCAATGTATCACCTTGTATAAACCGCATGGTATCAATGTCGTAATGCTTCATCGCACGAAAAGGACATTTCGTAGAGGTGGTTATCTCATGTCGCCGAGCCTGGCAGTTTTTGCTGAAGTTCCTTCCACAGTAGCAACACTGCTGTCCATTTAATTTTCCTGCACTGGGAGAAAGTACATCGATAGAAGTAAGCTCTATAGTAGACGTCATACAATAATTGGCATGCATTATACTCGTGAAAAACTGTCTTTCTTTCTACAGTAGCAACTTGCATTTCTACTTCGCCAAGATGCTGCTTTATATATGAACTTACTAACATATATAAATCAGTGAGATTTAAGCATTTTTATGCATCCATTCAACCAGGCATTTTATATATTTCCTTGATCACATTACCAAGCAGTTACATCCTCAACAGTTTCTTCCAGGCTAGTTCTTTGCTCAGCTTGTACTCATGGTCTGCAAATGACCCCTTCCGCCCCACAAATGAGCCCTGATTTTCCCTATCTACTCCGCAAATTAGCCCTAAATGATTCCTCCTGCTCCACAAATTACTACTAAACGACCCTTCCTGCTCTGCAGATGACCCTTAAACGACCCCTCCTGCTCCCAAAAAAGACCCCTCCTGCTCTGAAAATAACTTCTAATGACACCCCTGATTGCGGTGCGTGCGGTGCTGATTTCGGTGAATGCGAGATTGTGGTGGTGATTGTGGTGCCGATTGCGGCGCTGATTGATGGAAAGATCGCGAAATTGACGGAAATATTGATGAAAAGACTACTCTTGCGGACTGACTCCCGCATGCGATGACTTAAAGACTGCATGCGATTGGCCAGTTTAAATCACATGGCAACTCGGTGAATGACTAGTCGATGTCCGCACAATACTTTAAAGCCAGAAAATGTAAATAAATTTAATTAAAAAGTATTGTATAAAGTGACATTGTACTGTGTATTCAATTATAAAATTACATGAAAAAAATAATTTGTGAGATTGGAGAACCTGACATTTTTTAATAAATTAAATCGACTTGATAAATTACGCAGTTTGTCAAAGACCAGCATCATACAGGTAGGTATACCGATGATTGAAAACATAACTTTTGAAATTGGATGAAAATTAAAGATTTTCGAAATCGATTTGGTACAAAACAAACATGAGTTCCGACGTGCGGTGTGTTGATACGAAAATACCTTGTCGCAGTAGATGCAGGGATACGTTTTCTCTGGTGGTGGCGATACGGGGTGACGCGGCCACAGTGCCAGGATGGATGGATAACTTCAATTCGCACTGTACAGATGCTGCAGTGAACTGATTAGCGGTTGGGTTGTTGCTATCTCCTGCATGCCAGCGTAAATCTGTAAAACAATTCTCCAATCCATCTTGATTCAATGTTCTGGGCTGCAAAAAAAATCCTTTAATATTAAGTTTTAAACACAGACGGAATGTGTTGAGGTAATGGTGGTTGTGTCGGGAGAGCAGCGAGAACGCCGGCGTAAGCCCGTCAAGGTTGCATGTGCACAAGTCACATGACCGAATGATGAGTGTGACGCATGTGCTTTGGTGTTCGGTGCGTCTCCGCCTGATGTAATATGTACACGAGATAGGCCCGATGGCTGGATTTACCGACGAGTTAAAACCTTCGCTACAGAGAAAAAGCGCGAGACCTTCGACTCCAACTCCGCACCTGACACCTGTGTTGTACCGGATAGGCAGACTTTGTCCCCATGTTGCGAGCCGCGTCATCAAGCAATGGATTCCGAGTGTCGGTCGACAGATGGCCAAATAAATACTCCATCTAAAAAAACATCCGTTTGGAGGAATAACCTTACCACCAAAAAATACACGACACCTCGAAGATGGAGGCGAGATCTCCATCTTCAGCTTTTAAAACAACCTGGAAGACGTTAAATACTAATTTATCCATTAGCTTTTTTATATGTGAGAAATTCTGGTAGCGAAATGATTTTTCTTTAAGCAAACAGCTTGCATAAAACGTTTACCTGTTTGCGCCATTTTTAGAACCAAAAACACTGTGGAAATTGGGCATTTCTGCTCCCGTATTTCATAATGCGTATGTTAGCCCCCAAGGAATTTTTTCTGGTTGTGTTCGTGGTTTGACTGGATGTAATTTTTAGTCAGAAATGATATATGATATGTAATAATTTCCTGGTATTAGCAAGTTAAACTTTGTTCGCTACATACACTAATTGTACTTGACAATGTTAGAAATACTAAAGTTTCATTATGGAAGGGGAAATTATATATCTTTGAAATTCATTATTTATTTACTGCGCATTTAAGAAATATTGAGCTGAGCATTTCTTTAAATATTTCCCAAAAACCTTTTTTGGCATATTCTATTTTACATATATACCGTTGCAGAATCATAAAGAAATTTTCACTTAAAATAATGAACTTTCAATTTCTTACCTCAGAATCTCGTAAACTTGACGGCTTCTCGTGTTCTTCACTCAGCAGAAAGCTTTGGTGCCAATTATCGTGCCCCGTATACCGCAGCCCTGCTACTCCAACAGTTTCAAGTTTTATTACTTCATCTACCACCTCTTGTAGATTACCAAGTTCGTTACCGATGGTGACAGCTCAGGAGTCAACCAATAAATCTTCCGATAACTGTTTCTGCACATCCGACATTGAAAGACATGTAGCATAGTCTTTAAGGCGATAAGTCACATGAGTTTGTTTCTCTGACTCAGGAGAAAACCACATTAATCGACTCATTATTTTTTTTAAAAATAAGCCTAACACATAAAACCGCCATATTTATAACATCTACAAATTACGAATGCACATCTTTTAATGTTAAATTTCGTCTGTTTTATTTACATTTGCCCCCGACCATGTAGAATCTTTAGTACGTGAATATTATCGAAAATACGTGGTTACCATAATATTTTATGCTGAAATCATTGCTTTAATAGCGAATTCAACACTGTTATCCTAGATATCAAATCTAATGTATTTGAGTGAGATAACTGATAATATTTCATTTAAAATTATGTATGGCCTAATTATTTTATGTATGCGAGAATTTGGTTATGCATATCCGTGAACTTAATCGAATAGTTCATGAAATTAGTAATACTAGGTTTTTAAAATGGTCTTTCGCTTTAATCGCAAATTCGACACCATCAGCTAGCTGCTCGGGACATTGTTTCCGTAATGCACGGAGACGGATTAAAGGGAAAAGGACCAGACAGCAAAAGTTCTAAAAGGCTCGTTTTTGTGCGCCATATTTGCTCCAATCTAAATGTCGCTATTGCGTGCGATGGGGTACAGATGAATAATATTCTCCACAAATATTAAGCAGCCGCCATTTGTGCGTGCAAAAAGCTACCAGTTTTGACTGGCGGGACATTTAAGATCGATACGTAGTTGGTTCGAAAATATTACCTGCGAGCAAAAAATGTTTCACGCAGTCCAAGTTGAATGTTTTCTTTATAGAATTCTTGGTTTGAGGGCCTCGGACGTTCTTTGGAAAATGGCGAGGGGGTGGCAGGCGGCAACTACTTATTCTTCCCTGTTAAATCCGCGCCATTGGTGGTGCATCTATATTTACTGAAGTTCGTGTGTTACTGTGACTGGAAGATGGTACAGAATTGGGAAGTGATGGTCGAAATATAAGAATTCCGTTGATCATTTCTAAATTACCGCGCTGTCAACACAGCAATTCGATGAGAGACTACAGTTTGCTGATGCTTCGCAGACACCTTTAGTATAGAGATGTGTGCATCTTAAACCATACGTAATGTTTTCTATTTTTGCTATTTCCAACCCTCTACTTTATTCGTGTAGACTCCAGTTTATCGGAGTTAGTGGACATACATTTACGCTAAAAAAAAATACAATTTTTATTTTCTACATGTTGTTTTATAATTACGTTACGGTATGCCCACTACGGCAAGGTTTAAAACGGATTAAGTCAAGCGTGATTACCTTGTAATTAGTAACAAACAGTTTATATCCTCTAAAACAAAAATCAATACAGCAATTAGAAACAATTGACAACACAATGACACACTTTTTATTAAAAAAAAATTTTTCAGGTAAACAAAATTAAATTTTACTATATCCGCGAAACTCCCGGGAATTGTACCAGAATAGAACAAATATAAATACTTAACAAGTTCAGCCCAAGCAGACCGCATGTACAATAAAGCTCGCCCGATTCACGGGACCCGACGTATCTCGAGAAATTTTGACACGTAGTATAGCAAAAAATGAAACTGATCTTCGGAAGTGGAATGGTTCTACTTTGCTTCGAGACTTCTATAAGAACGGTTCTTGTAAATGTAACAGCAGTGGTTGGCCAATTCGCCTTTGCAAGCGATGAACAAACCTCGACTTGCGAGATCTCGTTGCCATAGTTCAGGATACGAAAAAGTCTCGTAACTAACAAAGCAATTTCCGTGTTCGTGTCATAACTTTAATTTTAGGTTTTAACTAGATGTTATTATTAGGGCGTTACCGTTTATGAATTGTAACTTTTTACACGCAATTAATATTGCTATGCTTGTTTTATTTGTTGTTAAAAATTTCAAAACATTCTTACTTCAAAACTCTTATTATGCTAATTGTGATATAGTTCTGCGTAAATAATTCATATGTTATATCCGTAAAGAGGTGTTTTGTAAGGCCGTGTCCTAACATGAAAGTGCGCTCTCTCTCTCACACACTCACTCTCTCTCTCTCCGCGCTCACTCTGCACACTCTTACTCACTATAGCAAATTGAGACTTGTGCCCTCTGTGAGCCTTCGGCATTATTTTTCTGACGGTAAAGGTAATAAATAGTGGAAAAAAATAAATTAAGGCCTTTAAAAATGTTGAAACATTAGCTTATTTTAATTTGGTTTATGTTTGTGTTATCATAAAATTAACTTGTATGTGTAAAGCATAGTGTTTAATAAAATATGGACATTTAACGTAATTTCTTATATTCCTTATCATATGGTGTAAGTTAAGTAAATAAAATATTTCTAACGCTGCTGTAGAAAAATATGTCTGAATATTTGAGGTTAGACTTGAAAACAACATGGCTGCCACAGAGGGTGCGAGAGTGAGCAGCGAGTGAACATCGTCGTTCACTCTCCCTCTCGCACTCGCTCCTCCGAGTTGGGACAGCAGAGAGGACTGTCTGTGACGTCAAGAGTGGGCGAGAGAGTACTCTCTCGGCAAATTGGGAAACAGCGTAAATAGCAATCTCTTAAAACGCTTCTCCGAAGTGTTTTCCTAACTCAAATAACTATAATCAAAGACTCCTTTATAGTAAGACAAATACTTAGGCCTATTAATATAGGTAACGCAAGCCAATTTATTTCACAATGTGTCCTAGAATTTTGAATCTGTCGCAGTTGTACTGAATACACCTGGGGATTTTTGGGTTTATCAAATGTATCAGCATAATGTGGCAGCCTTACGCGTTAAGGCCGTATTACACGAGATTCCGTAAAAGCTTGAGATAGGTCTTCCACAGGGGCCGTTATAAAAGCTAATGCCGAACCCGTCATGGTGTTTGTCGCCTCTTACGGCCAGATTACATACCAGGTTTGGTAGCCCGACCTGTCATGTTTGACGTGCCAGGTTCCATAATGGCTTTCTTACCTGGTCAATCACATTGGAGTTTCAGAGCATGGTCACTACTTGAATCGTGTTGATGAAGAAACAAAAAGGTTCCCTCCATCTTGATTTTACGCCCGTGAAGTTAATACACATTAAAATGGGTTTAAACTACAGCAAAGACAAATAATATTGACGACAACTTTTGATTACTACTGGGAAGATTAACCAATATTACAAATTTTACCTAGGCAATAAAAATTAATACGAGCGTTTTTTAAAATAATAATATATCAGGCCTATTTAAGAACTACAGTGCAAGGCTGTATTGGTAGCATAGTGGTAAGGTATTGGTATATAGCCCACATATAGAGTATTAATTTTTGGGCGAGAGTTCAAAACGCCGTGGGCCTCATCTCCTTTTACATGGTAATACACATTAGAAATTTACGTTAAGAAGAAACTATATTAAACAAAAGTTCACAATTGCATGAATACGTATAAAAAAATATTTTTGTGACTTTACATTAAGTTATTCAAATACTGAACATACCTACAACGTAAACTGGAAAGCATTAAATTGTTATAACCGTCAGAGGGGCCACGGTTGCCAAGCGGTTAGACTGCTCGCCTCGCACCTTGCTGAACCTTGTTCAACCCCCGGCTGGTTCACTCCAGATCTTCGCATGTGGGAATCATGCCCGACGATGCCGTTGGTCGGCGGATTTTCTTTGGGATCTACTGTTTCCCCCACCCTTTCATTCCAGCGCTGCTCCATACTCACTTCACTTCACCACCATTGACTCCCAAGACCTCCCTGTTAAGAGCCACGGAAATTTCTTCACTCTCTCACTCTTAACGGCCAGCAGTAAAAAAGAAATATTAATATATGCTAGTTTTTTTTATAGGCCTATACAAGTTACTGGATAACAGCAGTTTAATGACTGGGGTTCGCACATACTACGAAACATACGCTTATCTATGTACCCGCCAAGTGCTAGTACGCGAACTGCGGTCTTGTAATTAGAATCTTCCATGCGACTGTTGCACCAGATCTTTTTCCAGGCCTTGCAAAACGTTCTAAAGGACAAATTACGACAGCAGGTATCGTGTCATATTGGCTAAGTCTTCTTCCGCTCACATAAGAACGGCTAAAATGCTTGTCATAGAATCCACTTTTCACAAGATACCTGCAAACTGAAATACCGTCGCCAAACATCCAGCTGCTCGTAAAAGGCAGAGACCTCCACGTGCTTGCGACAGACCACGTCAAACTTCACTTCCTCTCGGCAGTCGATATGTGATAACAGCGGTCGCAGTACTGATAATATACGTCAAAAACCAGTAAATTTCCGGAATCTAGGTTGTTTACAAACAAAATCCAATGAAGTGTTTGCAAACAACGACATACAACTACATTCGCCAATTTCCGGAACTTGAAATGTCAAGCAGTTCGAAGTATTTTGGTGCAATGCAATCGTCATCATAACAATGAATACGGTTTGTAACGAAAACATTTTCTCCGATAAACGGTAAGCTGTTACTTTCACATAAATTTCAATAGGTTATTTATAATTCTGTTACGTTATTTTGGAGATAGACTGCAATGATTATATTTTCATACGAAGAACCTTACCCGTTTATGACATTCACGTCCTGACTTCATAAAATAGGTTTAGATAATAGCTAAAAAAAATTAAACAAAATAAAAATTATTTTAATAATATATGCAAAGGAACATTATGGGACAAGTTAAATTCTAATTAATTGACAATTTCGTTACATTGGACATAGCGAAAGAGGGGCAGAACATTTACATGTATAGGAAGGTTTATTTTGTAGAGAACATTGCTTAAAATATATTGCGGAGGAGGAGGAGATTTATATAAATAAAATTCTGACATTTTCGTATTGAAGGCTTGCATGCTCAAATGACTAGTACCATTTGTTGTTTGAACGTTTTCATAGGCCATCTCAAAGTTACTCTATAATTGCCAATCATGAAATGGAACTTTTTCGATGAAGCTGAGGTCTTATGGTCACCTTTGTCATACATGGTTAAAACTTCTGAAGTAATTACATTAAGCAGACATAGTGGTCAACTGAATCACCGTGGTACTGATGGTCCAACTGATGGTCCAATAAGGCCACAACTGAAAACTGAAAGCAGCACCTGTTCCGATAACCAAGTCACCGAGCACTTCTATTTATGCCAGACGTAACACTATGAAAAATGCAGATCAAGCTTATGGGGTTTCTTCGTCAACGAGATGTAGTAGGCTACAGTTGGAGGTGAAAGTAATTAGTTAACATTAAACTGGATCAGCCAGGAAAACCAACAATATTTAAGATGACCACCTCGTTCGTCTAAAAACTATGTGTAATGTAGACTGTAACTGTCAAACTTATGGGTAGAGTAGTGTTACGTATGTAAATTGTGAATAATTATGTAATCACTTTCTTCGTCGGAAACAATGGCTTTCATAGTAATGTATGTGTAGTATTAACTTTTTAATTAAAAATTCTCATTGGAAATGAAGTATCTGAAAATATGAAATATTTCATTTAACCAGAAAGATATGTTGAAAATTATAATTAAATATTAAATTTTTTATCACTATGTTTTGGCACTCGTTCCAACATGAAAAACATGTGTTTCCTTTGTGCAGCGCTCGTCAAATGTACATTAAATTCACTATATTTACATTCTTTGTTAAATTTTATGATAATATTGTCTTGGATAGCCATGTATAGATACATTTTATACTTGTATAAGGAATGAACTTATAAACACAGAAAGATTAAAAGGAAATGTGCGAAGATAAGGAGTGCATAATGATGGTAAGTGAAGTGTCTCACTATGCTGAAATCATGCACTCAACCAGTCGAGTTTTGGCAAGGGGTTGGTTTCACCTAACTTACTTACATCATGGCGAGCAGTGTATGGGCACGCTCATGCCGGACAGAATATATATACTGGACAAGCGTGCAAGCACAATCCTAGCAGAGCACGAACAGAAAATATACTGGACAAGTTTGCAAGCACAATCATAGCAGACAGAGAACAGAATATATACTGGACAAGTGTGCAAGTAGGATCACAGCAGACAGCGAACATATTGTATGCTTGCGGCCAGTGTGAAAGGATGGTCACGATAGGCAGCGAACAGTGTATAGTTGTTAACAGTGTGCAAGCATTCTCACGGCGGACAGCGAACAGAGTGTGTAGTTGCGAGCAGTGTGCGAACCTGTTCGTGGTGGAGAGCGAACATATTGTATGCTTGCGGCCAGTGTGAAAGGATGGTCACGATAGGCAGCGAACAGTGTATAGTTGTTAACAGTGTGCAAGCATTCTCACGGCGGACAGCGAACAGAGTGTGTAGTTGCGAGCAGTGTGCGAACCTGTTCGTGGTGGAGAGCGAACATATTGTATGCTTGCNAGAGTGTATAGTTGCCATAAGTGTGCAAACCTGTTTACGGTGGAAAGCGAACAGGGCGTATAGTTGCGAGCAGTGTGCGGACCTGCTCATGGTGGAGAGCGAACAGAGTGTATAGTTGCGGTAAGTGTGTAAAACGGTTTACGGTGGACAGCGAACAGGGCGTATAGTTGCGAGCAGTGTGCAAGTCTGCCCTCGGTAGACAACAGCGAACAGTGTGTGTTGTTCCGAGCAGTGTGCGGGCCTGCTCACAGCAGACAGCGATCAGAGTGTGTATTTGCGAGCAGTGTGCGGATGTGCCCACGGTAGAAAGAGAACAGAACGTATATTTGCGAGCTGTGGGGGTCTACTCACGGCAGAGAGAGGAAACACGAGTAATAGTTGCGTGCAGTGAGAGGGCGCGCTCACGGCGGAGATCAATGCGGCGGTAATCCAGGAGGCCGGGGTTGCGGCGATGCGATGACGCAGTTATTGGTCGGCGATGGCCGCAGGGGATCGTGCGCCGCAGATAATGCGCATTGCCTGCGCGCGGCCCGATAACACCGCCTAACCCTCCTCCAAGCTGGCGACACGACCGCTCGCCGACAGCGAGATTTACCTCTGCGCGCGTGCCCGCCCACTTCCTTTTTTTGTATTCCGCCGGCCGGTGTCGCTGCTTCATCGACATGGCAGCTCGCATTCACGGCGCTCCGATACCCATCACCTGCTGGCACAATGGCCCTGCTACCCACCTCTCTGTAATCAACTCATGACTTGGGCACGCTTGTGCGCTCGCTCTCCTCATCACGCTCTTTATTCTAGTTACTAAGCAGGCCGTGTTAAAAACTGTTTTGCTAAACTCTCGTAACATTATTAGAATTGTGCTCTTAAATGTCAGTTTCTTTTTTAATGGAAGCAAAATGCCAAAAGAGTGTGTATATTATTGTTTACCCTTGTAAATGCTTTGAGGTCTTGATAGTCTAATTAAAATATAAATTATTTTTAATGTGTGCTACTGATATTGATATTATATTTTTACAGAGAAATAAAACATAAATATTTGTATATTCATTTATTATAATCGACTATTGAATAAATTACTTGCAAACCATGACTGCGATATTTGAAGTATTTATGGCAGTGATGAAAGAAAATATACATTCCTAGGTATTTATCGTCTATTTAAAGTAGTAGTAATGTTTCCTTTGTGCTAATAAAATTGGTATCATAATTTTTACACATAATAAAAACATATAAATTTTTTTTAAGTTTCACATCAACACATGGTTGATTAATTTATACTATTATTTACGTCTGTGTCAATATTTTATTTGTGTTGCAAGAACAAGAGAATGTTACAAATAACAATCTAAAGAAAGTTTTCAAATGTGTTAATATATATGTGCCTATTTAACATGTTGTTTCCACCAAACACTATTGATTCACGTTTTACTTATGTATAAGTAATATTTAAATTAATCAATCCTTGTGCAGTATTTTTTTTTTTACTTAAATATCAGTTTTTTTTTTTCATTATGCTTTGGGAAAATATACTTATGAAATATTTTCCACTCTTCCATTGGCAATAAAACACAGCNGCAGTATTTTTTTTTACTTAAATATCGGTTTTTTTTTTCATTATGCTTTGGGAAAATATACTTATGAAATATTTTCCACTCTTCCATTGGCAATAAAACACAGCATGTTTCTAATTTATGAGTTCCAAAATAACAATATTTGTCTTTTTCGTAACTCTCAAATAATTTTCTTGGATATTGGTTTTTGTGAAAAATAATATTGTCATTGTACCAGGTAAACAGCATATTGTCAGAGTTCTAGTAATGCTGCTTGTAAACTCTATGAAAATCTATGAACCTAAATGTAATACGTGTTTCCTTTCGTTGACTTCATTGCTGCACTGCTCTCTGTCATTTTCGCAAATATTTTAACACTTATGTCACACTAGTATATTACTGGAACTATCAGAACATTCTTGGTAACATGTAATCTCCATTCTTGGCGTACACTTCGTGTCATTTAGATATGTTTTTCTCAAATGTTATTCGTTGTAGTGAGGTCATCATGCTTTCAGCGTGTAAAAAAGCATTCTTCAGATTCTGTAGATTTTGCTGCAAAATATATTAGAATATCCATAACCAAATCTCATAGTTTGGTACTGACATTGGCTTAGTGATGATTTATTATTTTATTTTAGAAAAACTCTTAACCGAACTCATATTTTTAGTTCTGCTTTGAAATGCAGACTGAAGAAACGTATTCCTGTATCCTTAAAATATAAATATCTATCCGCTACAGCTCAAAACTTTAGTTTCTTGTTGTATCAGCGAACGAACTACTCAGCTTTCATTAATAAATATAATTTACACCTGAGTGCTTTTTTTATAGAGGTAGTGATGGAAACCGTAAATAGTTGCCACCATGCCACAATTACTCACTTGATATAAATGGTATAGGTTGTTAACGGTAATCTTATCACTTTTGAAAGCCATACTTAAGATCTATTTGTGTGCACATTGAGTATTCTTCCGCTTTATTTAAAATTAACTTCGTTATTGGCCCTATAACGTTAATCATGCGTCGGCAAAGTGAAGCTGTAAAATTTTTAGAAAGTTAAATATTCTTAATTTTTGCTAATTTTAACACTTTAATGTAATAGAAAAATCCAGAAAACATAGAAATTATTTAAGTTATCACAAATAGTTACCTAACACTTTTTATTCCACGTTAAGATATATTACTATTTTCCTTCCATAGTTACCAACATTATTGCGCTGCACAATTAAATGAGCATTTTTGAAATCAACCATAGAAAAATGTCTCTGCTCCTACCTGCACATATTTGAAGGTGTGCACTGAGTGACATGCGAGCAGTAAAGTTGATAACGACGGAAGGAAAGTAGTTCCATGTCTTAACGTCGAATTAAAAATGTTAGTTAACCATTTAAAATAAAATAAATAATTTTTTTTTGCCTTTCTCTTTTTTAATGCATCCAAATGTAAGGATTGGTTGATTTTACTTTTCTAATAATTTTATAATAATTTTACAGTTTCGCTTGAAGGACGCATGGATAATGTGGTAAGGCCCGTGGCAGTGTTAATTTTACATAAGGCAGAAGGATACACAACGTGCATACAAGTAGATCTTAAGAAAGGCTTTCAAATTGCTGAGTTTCCCGTGAACAGCCTTTAAAATTTGTTTACGCAATTTTCTGATCCAAATATTTCCAAAATGATTTAGTTAGCAAATTCATTAGCAGGCTGGCAGCATTAAAGCACACTAAGGTTTTAAGCCTTAAAAAAAATCCGCTGGTACTATCAACTTATTAACCTGAAACGAAATTAGTTTCTACCAAATGGTGTGCTAAATCAGGTAAACGTAAATCACAAACCTCCGAGTTTTAACAACAAACAACAGACCACGGTAAACAAAAGCAGCGATACTTATATTATATGAATAAAATAACTCAAGAGCAGGGCAAAATAACTACTTAAACGACTGTCAAAGTGAAACAATGAATAAATGAATAGTAAACAATGTACCGTTATGCAAACTGGAGAGCGTAATGAAGTAACGTGATGAAATTTCTCTCATTTCCTCTTCCATTGAATGTATTGGCCAATCAAATCTTTATTAGTGTATAATTAGTTCTCATTTCATCAACTATATCAGATCTATGGACCGGTACTGATTATATATTAAGTTAAGTGTATTAAACATTAACAGACACATTTTTATAATATTTTACCATGCTTGATCATGATTTCATTGGCCTCAATTCAGTAAATACATAACTGGATTCCGGAAAATATTGTCCTGTGGCTGTATTTAATAATAACGTTTTCCGGAATGGTTTCAACAACACTTGAAACTGATACCTAATAACTACTTTCACAGCCAAACACTTCAAAGCATCTACGAGACCATTACCCATGGATTAGTTTTCGAAGACCTATTTTTGCCAATATTGTTACATGGATGCCTGCGGGCGTACCTGAGTTCATGAAGGAAGGAGGTATTAGCAGAAATGAAAGAACTAAATTTTATTTATAATTTATTCACATGGCTATTATTTACTTCATTAAATTATCTGTCTCCATTATTACTCATTTCATTAAACAGTCAGTTCAACATTTAATGTATATTTCAAATCTAATTAACGTCCAGATTAATTGTCTCTTATTGGTTGCAGTCAATTAACTCATACTCGTCATCTACATGTGTTCAGTCTGTCTGTTGCCACCATTGGTAATGTTTTTCACGAACGCATGTAGTCCAACCTTCCAGCCGCACTCTTCACTGCTTGATATTTGCAGTCGCAGAATTCCCTTCCGCTGGTCACTTCTCTCGCAGCTCATCTTCTATCGCTCGAAACTCAGCCACTCACTGTCTGATCAACTCCTCGGCTTGGAGGTCTGTAACACTTTTATATTGTTCGTCCTGAGAATATGGAAGGTACAACACACCCCGAGTCACGCTGAGAAAAACGAGGTCAGTAATCCAGAACATTCTTCAGATAAACGCAGAAATCAATATAACAAGGGCTGGCAAAATACATTATCTTGTTGGTTCGCTATCTGTAACAGATACGCGGCCACTGGTCTATCGCTCTCATGTTCATTCAAAAGAATCATATGACATACTGCAGCTGCTATCGTATAACTGCTGCCCTCCACTTCCACTCACTCGCCCATAATGCGGAGCAGTGAGCACATTCCACTGCCCGTCCTGCAACATCCCGACTATCGCAAAGTGCCAGTTGGTCGATGTAGATAACCTTCGGCTTATTCCGAGAGCCTTGACGACAAATACGAAAGACCACATCAATGATCTTATTCAGAATTCTGTATGAGCCTTCCCAACATTTCTGTAACTCTGGGCAGTAACCTTTTCTCCTCTGTGGGGGGTACAGCCACACCAGTTGTTCTCGTACCGGGTCTCCATCCGGTCACTATATGATCGTTTGCGCCATACAGAAGGACTAATACTTTTATTGTCGGTTTGAAAAGATGAAGCAAATCCCGAATTTTCCCTTGCATCTTCCTTCGCACCATGTCTACCAATCTGAAAAGTGCTAGCACTTGTGTCTGGATCCTCGTCCGACGTACCCTGAAGCACTGGTAGCTCCCGTCTACTGCCTCACTCCCTTTTCCGAGTTCACGCAACAGGTTCTTTCCCCCCGAACCACTTATTTCATGAGACTATTATCCTCAGAGCCACTACTGAAGGGGGCCATCACATAATTTGCTACATGTCATGGGTTTCTTTCTCTGCTGTGTGGCACAATATGCACAGGGAATTTCGACAGTATTCGCAAGTTATAGTATTCATTATTCCAACTGCTTTGTGAGGTCGTCGATGAGGTTTCTCAGTTGTTGGACATATGCACGAAGCTCACAAATTTCTTCACGCAAGTGGTTGCATGCGCTCATCGAAGCCAATTTGTTCATCTCCCTGATTTTTTCCCGCTGCTGCTGCTGTTGTGGTACTGCTTTCAGGTTCTCCAGCTGTCCACATGACCAAAACTCAGGCCTTTTAGGTGGGGGTGGCGAAGCTCTGTAGCACGGACCCTGGAAGCTATGTCTCTCATAAACGTCCGCATCCCTTCAGAGTTTTCTTCATGTCGTCGTCATGTTTCAGCGTCACTGACTGTACCGGTCGTCGGGGTGCGGCATCGCAGTTGGGCATGGTGGGCATGTTGCGGGTATCAATCGCCGAAACGTAGTTCCAATGCCGACACCTGTGTTGGGTCCTCCAGTTGATGTCACTCTGGCAGAGACTGTAGTATGCTCAGTGTGGGGCCTCTCAGTATTGCGGTGAGGTATAAAGCCCGCTGTTCCATTGTCCAGCCATTTAGGGTAGCAACTATTTCAAACTGGTGTTTATACTCCCGCCATGAAGTCTGGCCATCGTAAGGGGTGGGCTTAATTGAAACCCCCTTCCCCACTCCTGGCTGTCCAATACCAGTGCCGCAGGTCTCTTTGCTCTCCTCCGAGGTTGCTGTATTGGTTTCGTTTTGCACTGCCTCTTCACTTTTCTCGGCTTCCGATATGGTGGTATTAGAATTACGCTGCAGCAGAAATTCCTGTCATTCCTTCTTCAGCGCTCTTATTTCCTGTTTCACTTCATTCTCGACACTGTCCATTCTTTCATTTACACTGTCAATTTTCGTATTCACTAAATGGTTAATCTATTTTACTGTCTACATCAGAATTTACAGAGTGTATATTCCTCTCTACACTCTTATTAAGAGAGTCAATTATCGTGTCTAAATTCTCATTATCAGAGTCAATTTTCTTATCTAGTAAATCACTTACAATAGTTATCGGGCTATTTACATTTTCGTTCATACTTACTATAACTGAACTCATTTGGTTATTTAAAGTTTCGTTCTAACATTCTTTTACGGAAATAAAAGGGTTATTTACTTCTTATTTTAAGCTAATTACACTTGCGCTCACACTAACCATCTGGCTACCTGGCCCCTCAATTAAATATCGCAGTTGCTTCCAGTACTGCAGACATTTTCCTTGTTAACATTCACAGTGTCAGTTGTACAAATAGTCTTAATTATTTTCACCCACAACTATTACAATTAATCTATTTCTTTTAAAATCAATAACTTATTTGCCTTTAGTCAAACTTTGTTTACAATTAAAAAATTGCCTCCATCCCACTTCTGACACCAGTGTTACTTGGATGCCTGCCGGGCATATCTGAGTTCATGACGGACGGATATCTAAATAAAAATTAAGGAACTATAATTGATTTCTAATTCATTCACACAGCTTTCATTTACAGCAGAAAATTGTCTGTGTCCACTATTACTCATTTTATAACAGCCACCTCAATATTTAATGTCTATTTCAAATCTAATTAACGCCTTTATTAATTGTCTCTGTTTTCNAGAAAATTGTCTGTGTCCACTATTACTAATTTTATAACAGCCACCTCAATATTTAATGTCTATTTCAAATCTAATTAACGCCTTTATTAATTCTCTCTGTTTTCTTACAGTCTTATTAACTCATACTCATCATCAACACATNTCTTACAGTCTTATTAACTCATACTCATCATCAACACATGTTCAGCCTATCTGTTGTTGTCTTTCACTAACGAATTTTGTCCAGTAGTTCAGCTTTCCAGCCGCACTCTTCACTGTTTGATACTTGCAGTCGCATATTTCCCTTCCGCTGGTCACTTCTCTCGCTGCTCGTCTTCTATCGCTCCTCAACTCCTGGGCTGGGAGGCCTGGTACACTTTTATATACCTGACAATCTGGAAGGTTCAACGCACCCCGAGTCACGCTGAGAGAACGAGGTCAGTAATCCAGATCATTCTTCAGATAAACGCAGAAATCAATACAACCAGGGTGAGTATCGTGTGCCACAAAAAGGATTCTCGTGTCGGCTCGCTTTCTGTAACAGATACGCGGCCACCGCCCTATCGCTCGCTTGTTCATTCAAAATATTCCTTTCACTTGCTGCAGCCACTATCGTATAACTGCTGTCCTTCCCTTCAACTCGCTCGCTCGGAATGCAAAGCAGCGATCACTTAACAATATAAACAATGTTGGTGCTGTTTAAAGCTGCAGCTTCGGTTATTTCAATTAGTAAGCTGTTCCCCTATTATCACTCCGGCGGGGGCTTTAGTAAGTAAGCACACTAAGATCATGTCTCTAAAAATAATTTTCATTTTATGTCAATATGTGGATTATATTAAAGACATTGCCATTAAGCGTTTTCTCGACATATGAGTTAGGCTTGAGCGACTAAAGCCATAATTAAACCTCTTCGCACAAGCGATTTTGATGATTTGAGTTAACACCCAAATAGAGGGCACGTGCATATAATTTAAATATAGCGGTGATTTTACATAACCTAGTTTCTAAATGGGAAAAAAATTAATGATTTTGCTCACAGCCACTTTCAAAGAAATGATAAAACNTTTACATAACCTAGTTTCTAAATGGGAAAAAAATTAATGATTTTGCTCACAGCCACTTTCAAAGAAATGATAAAACGTTGCGGTCTGCGAAGAAAACGGCTTTATAGGTAGCACCTCGGTGTTTAAATATTGCATAACAACTAATTAACGAGAAATTATACAAAGCCGATCTTTGTTCCAAATAACCTCGATAAGGNATTTAAATATTGCATAACAACTAATTAACGAGAAATTATACAAAGCCGATCTTTGTTCCAAATAACCTCGATAAGGCATTGTTTTCCCAATCAAATACAAATGTATGTCCCTAACAGTGAAGGGAATCGTATAAGTTTTTCTGATAAACAGTGTTCATCAACGCGGGTTGAAGGTAGAAGAAAACGAAGTGAAATTATATAATTATCTAACTACGATTCTCAAGAATTACATTGAAATATTACCAAGCAGAAGATCCAAAACTTACTAATAGAAGGTTCTAGCAAGTGAAAGGAGGTACGTAGTATTAAATTTAATTTGCAAACGACTGTTACACAGACAAAAAGGCACATATTCCCCTGTTCAACTGAACTCGCTACTAACCCGGATATATCGGAGAATTGTAGTTGAAAGGGTGAGCGAGCGGCTGACACACCTTCACTTCGCCGATATTTGGGCGTGCTCCTGCGTGCGGAGGAGAAAGTAAAATGGAAAAGAGGCTCTGCTTCAACGAGATAAGGAATAGACAGGGCCTCATAAACTGTTCGCTGCAGCGAAAAGAAACTGTATAATCCGCCCTATTAAACATACGCATTAACTGAGCCCAAGTGAAAGACTTATAGGCTCCCACCTACCTGGAGCTTTATTCCGCTTTTGAGGCCGTGAGGCGTGGGGCGGTAAGGGCGACACTGCCACGCGCATCAAGTGCACCATCACCGCTAAGCGCAAGGATTTAAATCGGTGTGCAGCGTTCTGGTCACACTGCGTTTANCGCGCATCAAGTGCACCATCACCGCTAAGCGCAAGGATTTAAATCGGTGTGCAGCGTTCTGGTCACACTGCGTTTACCTATGGCACTTTCAGTGGTCACTCTATAATTTTATTAATGGAAAGTCTCTCAAAAGGTTCAATAAACAGCCCTTGGGCAGATTTGAACTTATCTGACGCGTGTATTGTGTGACATAGTCCATTCNCTCAAAAGGTTCAATAAACAGCCCTTGGGCAGATTTGAACTTATCTGACGCGTGTATTGTGTGACATAGTCCATTCACGGTTACTTCACACTTTTCTGAAGCCTACTGAAGTTCTACTTTTGGTTACCGATTACGTATCCTTCCGCTACATGTAAACATAAACACTGCCATATTACTTCTACGTTTTAACTGTCAAATTATTTGTTTACTGTCTTCAGCTGTTCACAGAATTCTGTCATATTTAAAAAAATATTTCCTTCCAATGTTCACAATTTAGGCATAGAACCATATTTAAGTCAGCTTTATGACTTTTTAACAAAATATGAAATTACTATAGTTCTTACTGTTATTTGCGTTGTTAACATATTTGTAAGACACTACATGGCACATTACACGTAAAACAAGTTAATATTTTGCCGCAACTGTGTTTAACCCTGTTACGACTACGGGGGAAATAACTATTAATGAACCTCTTGTTATTGATATATGTTGGTTTATTTCTTTGAAAGGACGGCCTCAGTTGAAATAAATATTAAAACAAAGGATCAACAAGTCCAAAGAAAAGACACAGATNTTTCTTTGAAAGGACGGCCTCAGTTGAAATAAATATTAAAACAAAGGATCAACAAGTCCAAAGAAAAGACACAGATTCAAGCACGCAAATCATGTCGGTTAATTTTTGTATGTAGCGGCNATCATGTCGGTTAATTTTTGTATGTAGCGGCGAAAAACTTAAAAAATAGTGGTGGAGATGCATACAAATAGGCCTTACGTAACTGTTATTCCGTCATATTTATATGCATTGGTACGTAATGTTTTCTAGGTTTATTCCGTTGATTAATGAAATTTATCTGGCTCGGCTTAGTATTATGTTGGGATTGTGGCAAACCTTAAAATCACAGAAACATAAGCACGTTACACAATTGTGTTTCAAACACCAAGGGCAATGTTACAAGGTCGTGATAAATAAACGGATATTACTTTCAAAAAAATAATTTTGTCATAAAACAGTTTACAGTTAAAACGTATAAATTTCGCACGTCTAATATTTCCATTACAAACACACTGGCGCAATATAACATAAAGGCAACGATACTCTTTCACACACAGCGTTGACGACACACCTTACGGTATATTTATTCCTGCTGTGAAAAAGCTGATTTATCACAACATCGTAACTTAAAAAAACACAGCGTGTACAAACTTGATGTGGTAATTTTAAGTATTTTTCACAAGAAGAGAAGTTAACGCTTCGTTCAGCAACATGCATTGTCATGTCGTCAGTCACCACCTCTGCCAACTTCGGATTTGTAATCGTCCCATCTAACATCTAAATATGTAGTATTAAGTATTCAAACAATAAAATCTCGTTTCAGTTGTTAATTGCAAATTCAAAAATCATTATTTCTGCTGTAATAAATATGAAATATGCTAAAATTGAAAACTTGTATAATTTTCCTGTTACTACTAATGGTGCGAAACTCCCGAAGAGAAAGAGAGAGAGAGAGACAGAGAGAGCGCGCGTCAAGTTACGCTCCACCTATTCAAGTTTCTTCCCCGGGCGAAAAAAAAAAACACCATGTCACTTGAGCCTAAACACCGTAATTTACGCTGTTATTTTTAACTGTAAAAATTTAATGTGTTTTCTTCAGTGCTAACTAAAAATTTAATTATATCCATATGCAAAGTTTAATTTACAAATATCACACCAACCAACAAGGTTAAAACAATATTTTAACTGTGAACTATTTCTAAGTAGCCTTTGCCAACACATCGCTGCTCTCGCTGTTTTTAATTCGTATTTAATACGAAATAAATAGTACAAGTTATAGAAGATACTAAGTTAAAGTTTCATTTATTCAAGAATACAATACTTTAAAGTTATTCACAGTGTTATATGTTTGTGGAATACAAGTTATTGAAAAACAGCTTGACATGATACTCCTAGGGTGATTTTTCAAATGTTCGTTTCAAAACATCTGAAGAAACTGTGAATGGAATATACAGCGCTTTGAAGAGCCGTTTTTCGATATGTTGGGGTACTCCGAAATTGTGTTTCTAATATGCTTGAAGTCTGTAAAGTACTCAACAGCCCTGGTCTCAAGTGTGTATTATTTTCGTAGATGAATGTATGGGACGNTATAGAAGATACTAAGTTAAAGTTTCATTTATTCAAGAATACAATACTTTAAAGTTATTCACAGTGTTATATGTTTTTGGAATACAAGTTATTGAAAAACAGCTTGACATGATACTCCTAGGGTGATTTTTCAAATGTTCGTTTCAAAACATCTGAAGAAACTGTGAATGGAATATACAGCGCTTTGAAGAGCCGTTTTTAGATATGTTGGGGTACTCCGAAATTGTGTTTCTAATGTGCTTGAAGTCTGTAAAGTACTCAACAGCCCTGGTCTCAAGTGTGTATTATTTTCGTAGATGAATGTATGGGACGCACGTTTCGCGAAAAAAAGTGAACTCCAAACACACTCGAGCGCAGTTCAACTGTCTGGCACCTGCTGGATCAGAGGCCACACACGTATATATAAACATATTCGCATGTCACTTTTCATTCGGCTAAAGTCACGTAGCAGTGTTGTTGAAACTATAATGCGGAGGGTGGTTTTTTTTTTTTTTTTACCGCATATCAGATTTATCTCTTAATGGAGTAAGCGCACACGAATATAGGAAAATACAGAAAATTTTTTGCCGAAGGTAACTGTTTTATGATTTTGTACTTGTGGTGGCTGTACCTTCACACTGGCGTCTCCTCACGGTATATAATTTTTTCCCTGCAAAACCTACTATGTGTGCATTATTTATGCGCGTAAAAAGTTTCATATACTGACAATGGGTGCTGTAAAAATCGCCGCACGTGGAGTCCCATTTGGGTAATTTTTTTCCCGCTCCCCAAATTTATTATGTACTGATTTTAAAATTGGGAAGAAATGTTTTTAATAATGAGCGTCTATACCTGAGTTAGGGAGAATGCAAGGGATCCTTCACTTTGCGTATCGCATACCGCGAGGAGTAATGAAGTGGTTTTAACTCTGTTTTTGGGTTTTTCGAGACATGATTACTTTATAGAAAGCAGCAAAACGCATCCTTACACGAAACATGATTTATTTGAAATTGTTAATTTTGGCGCTATACCGCCACTGTGGAAGACAGTGTGGCTTATAGTGTCGTTGTTAATGCCCCCAGGCACAGACTATATGATGCCTGAAGGTTAAGGGATTTGCAATAATGTAGTCTTTTACTGTTTCATTTTGAAGTACGAATATATTGTCTGGAGTTTACACCAGAACTACATACATCAGCACTTCCGAGGTGTGGTACCTAATTTGACTACTCGTATTAACTGGGCGACTTCGTGGTTGAGTGGGGCTTCTCTGGGCGCCGATTTTTATACTTAACTCAGCAGTGAGTGTTGGTAGGCTCTCATCTGGGGATGAGCTCCGANGGGCTTCTCTGGGCGCCGATTTTTATACTTAACTCAGCAGTGAGTGTTGGTAGGCTGTCATCTGGGGATGAGCTCCGACGAAGTGGTAGGCCTTGGAAAAAGGCCCGCAGGTGCTGCCGTCTCCCTGGACTGCGGTTCGGACTCGTGCTCACGTCTTCTCGCGATTCCTTGACGCAACTCTTCCCTCGGCGCGGTGATAATGAACTGTCCCCTTCTTATCTCGTAAAGGGCTTTTTATGCACGCCAGCCTCCCCCCTTAAAGTGTCGGGCACGTGTCTCTATTATCGGGGGAGGGGGTGAGGTGGTGGAACGCAGAACAATGCCTTTCAAAACACGTGCCCTGGTTCCTGAAGGTTGGGGGCGGAGAAGGTAGCACTTTTCTCCTAGCTTGCTCTGTCAGCTACTTCTCGGTGCGTTTCCACGTTGTCCTGTGGTTAGCTAAGGGTGGAGGGGGTGTTCTCGGCACCATTATCCAGCTCGTCAGCTATTTCTTCCGCGGTGCGTGTTTCTGAATTTAGGCGAACTGTGCATGATTATTTTCTATATCGTGAAACCTCCAAGCTCAACAAATCTCACGGACCTGCTAGAGGCGTAGGGAGGTGGGTGGGTGAAGGGGGATGGACGACGCCTCAGGGACACGTGTAACTGCGATCCACCACCTGCCTCGTGGCACGTGTCGACTGAGACGCGCTCGCAAAGGGGGTCTGCGAGGCTTCAATTCCAAAAGACGTCACTCGTCAAATTTTTTTAAAATATTTACGTTTGTACACGTAATATATATATATATATATACGTTATGTTTGTGACGGCTTGAGTCTCACTAAATATTTTAGTTTTATTATAACAAAACTGATATNGTTATGTTTGTGACGGCTTGAGTCTCACTAAATATTTTAGTTTTATTATAACAAAACTGAATTACTAAATTTTTTTCTTTACCAACAGTTTCTTTTTAAAAAAGTAAGTAAGCAGGATATAACTAGAGATAAAATAAATAAAAAATTTATATTGTTTTAAACACATTTATTTATGTACACACATCACAATATTATTATTCTTCTGCTTAATACAAGGAATACATTTTTACATGTGTTCTTTCTCTGAGTCTTGGAGGGCATTACGCATGTAATATTATTTTAAAATGTACAATGGGTTCCTCATAGATTTTTTTNTACTAAATTTTTTTCTTTACCAACAGTTTCTTTTTAAAAAAGTAAGTAAGCAGGATATAACTAGAGATAAAATAAAAATAAAAAATTTTATATTGTTTTAAACACATTTATTTATGTACACACATCACAATATTATTATTCTTCTGCTTAATACAAGGAATACATTTTTACATGTGTTCCTTCTCTGAGTCTTGGAGGGCATTACGCATGTAATATTATTTTAAAATGTACAATGGGTTCCTCATAGATTTTTTTAATGTACCACGGGTTATCATAACTCCACAATTTTAGGGCTTCGGCGTTGCACGAGGCACAGCAATATATTTGATTTTTACAATCGTGAAGTCTTGTGGCGTACGTCTTGACGAGCTGTCGAAACGGCGGGCAGCGGCAATGCTTGTGAAGGCCTACAAAGTTCGTTCCTATGGAGCACACTTTGCGAATCGCCGACTCTTGGAGTCTTCCAAACAAATACACAGGGTATTGTCGGAATTTCCTCGTAAGGAATATTCCTCTAGTCACACATTAGTCTGTGCGTTTTGTACGTCTGTAAGCGGCGCGCCTGTTGCGTGTTGCTACCATGGTCACGGCGGTAAACACGTGAAAAAATTTTTCTCGTCTTCGTCACTGTACGAGATGGTAATCTTCTTGATGGCGTAAGAGTCGAAAGAGCGAAAACTTTGGATGTTGCAAAATACTTTTTTTTTACAATATGTTTTTTTTTGTTATATAAAAACATTTTAGGTTCCCATGCGCACACCTAATTTCAAAACATTTTTACAGAGGCATTTAAAACTTCATTGAGGTCTATACCAATAGGAAACCTGTGTCCTGGGTTGGTTTCCTCGCCGGGTATTGCTTGCCAGTAAATTTCTTGAAGGGGAGCATCTTCCACGGGTACAGCTTGCGAGTAGACAACTTGCACTCGGGAGTTGTCTTCAACGGGGACGTCATCACCTTTAAAAGAGAAGTCGTCTTCGATGGGCGCAGACGTCTCGAGGGCTGATCGGCGGGCCTTGCACCAACCCCTGCGATGCGGCGTGTCGGTAACCCAGGTAGTGCTGCCCTAGAAACACTCCTTGCACGGTAGGCAGTCTTGTATGTCTTCGTCCTGCTGCAGGTAGGCCGGCAAATACTTGGATACGGTCGACATTTCTTAAGGTGCGTAGATAAGGACAAATTGTTTCAGAAGGTACGGTAACTCGTCCCCTTTGTATAAGGCACTAAGCAAGTGCACACTTCCAAATGCCAAAATGGCCGAAAGAATTTTATATGGCCGCTCGGACAACACGCTTACATTTCTAAGAGCGAGAAAATTGACTGATTTCCCAAGGGGAGTCAGCGTGCGTCTTATAAAGAGTTTTTAAAGATAAAAAAATTGTTTGCCCTCGCAATTAAAGCAGGCCACCGATTGGTCAGAACGAAATTTTCCGAAAACACCCGAGTAATTAGCCAATGAGAAACACTGGCGTAGTAATTAAATATAATGGAAGGGGTGGGAAATTATCAAATGGGAATCAGGGGTGGGTGATTGTTAAACTTAATATATTGTAGGGGAGTGGTGGGGGTCAGTCGTCTGATGGGCGTGGTGCTGTGGACAGCACCAGCAATGTAAAACAAATGACAAACGAAAAATACCGAAATGGTGGACGGTGGCTGTGACGTCTATCAAGATAGCAGACTGTACCAACCAAGATGGCTGGCGTTTGCACTTACCTAGATGGCGGATGGTGGCTGTGACGCCTACAAAGATGGTGGACCTCACATACCAAGATGGTGAATGAATATGGGTGGAGGGGTGTGTGGGTAACCTACAGCAATTTAAGTTTTTTTAAACTATTTTTAAAAACACTTTTTTATTTTTTTTAAGGTTTTTGATAAATATTCTTTATACATTTCAAAGAATTTTTTGGATCTATTGGAATTTTTTTATTTTTATGGTCAAAGGTCAATGTCACATGGATCCAAGATGGTCGCCGGCCTATTGGAATGACAGAGCATGAACATTTCCGATGCTCCGGTCCCAGTTCCCGATGTGCCAATGTCCCCATAATCCCTCTACTAACGTGGATTTTATTCATTAGTAGTTGTGCTAAACAGGTGTGAGATACTCAAGTGAAATGTGAAATAAGTAGGTTAATTTTTTTACTTAAGCCCAATTATCTCCTTCTTTGATTGCCACTATGTGTCTTTATTTCATAAGACATAATTTGAAAACTCCGGGAAGAATGTTCAATTGTAACTGTTTGTGTTGAAAGTTTGCATTACATCACCATTTAGNCATAATTTGAAAACTCCGGGAAGAATGTTCAATTGTAACTGTTTGTGTTGAAAGTTTGCATTACATCACCATTTAGTCATAAAGTTTCTGTTTTCGTAAGTGTCGTGGCAGTACAGATGAAAGTAAATATTGCATTTGTATGTCGCTAAAAGCATTTTCCAATTTCACGATTTTAGCTGAAGCTGTTGTTACATTAAGGAAAATTACCCGTTTCCAATTAATGGGTAACACACCATACCCAGTTTCCGCAAATCATGCCTCAGCGTTTTATGAACAACGAAATAATGTCCGTAGCCCACCAAATGCATGCATCGTCATTCGAAATGGAAGGCAAAATAAACAGTAAAAAGAACTTGGAAAGTTCACATCACAATNCCAAATGCATGCATCGTCATTCGAAATGGAAGGCAAAATAAACAGTAAAAAGAACTTGGAAAGTTCACATCACAATGAATATCTTATTCTTCTTAATAAGCCAGACAATTACCGACTTAATGGAAGAGTTGTTTGGTATACTTACAGCTGCAAGAGCTATTTCATAAAATCAAATATCTGTAAGACAACAACTAGCTTTTCATTTGTGAGTAGAAAAAAGAGTGTATAACTTGGTTACATAAAAATATAAGTGAANGTAAGACAACAACTAGCTTTTCATTTGTGAGTAGAAAAAAGAGTGTATAACTTGGTTACATAAAAATATAAGTGAATATCAAGAAAAAGTGAAATTGTACAAGTTAAAAGTGACTCCTACAAGGAATTTTGTATTTCTTTCTCTTTAAAACTTGAAACTTAAAAAAAAAANTTGTACAAGTTAAAAGTGACTCCTACAAGGAATTTTGTATTTCTTTCTCTTTAAAACTTGAAACTTAAAAAAAAAATGGTTTAATAGTGAAACCGTGTGTAATGTACTATTGCCTAGGAGGAAAAATCAGAAATTCTGGTTTTACCCTAAGTTTATATTTATGATTGTCATATTAAAAAACGGCAAAACCTAAATCAGAACAGCTTGATGCTTTACTGTTTCAATGTAATATAACGATATTCGTGCACAACTTATCTAGCGAAGGTATGTCCTTTTCTTCTTCTTAAGCAGGACCCTTATAAATTGGACAGGAATGGGAATCAATTTCACAAAATTTATTTTTGCATCGTTCGTTAATATTTTATTTTAACATCTCTAAAAGGAAAACCTTTTTATTACCGGTCATTACAAATGAATATTTCTTGTTCTTGGGCGATTGCACTCTCATAAATTCATAAAAAAATTATAAACGTACAGAAATATAACATGAATGAAATTTTGTCCTATTTCATAAAAATAAGTGTCGTGTAGATCTAACATTAAACGTTCCCCTGCATTTCTTCATTCATCACTTCAATTACGTGTTTCTAAAAATTTCCNATGCCTACAAAGATGGTGGACTTCACATACCAAGATGGTGAATGAATATGGGTGGAGGGGTGTGTGGGTAACCTACTGCAATTTAAGTTTTTTTAAACAATTTTTAAAAACATTTTTTTATTTTTTTTAAGGTTTTTGATAAATATTCTTTATACATTTCAAAGAATTTTTTGGATCTATTGGAATTTTTTTATTTTTATGGTCAAAGGTCTATGTCACATGGATCCAAGATGGTCGCCGGCCTATTGGAATGACAGAGCATGAACATTTCCGATGCTCCGGTCCCAGTTCCGGATGTGCCAATGTCCCCATAATCCCTCTACTAACGTGGATTTTATTCGTTAGTAGTTGTGCTAAACAGGTGTGAGATACTCAAGTGAAATGGGAAATAAGTAGGTTAATTTTTTTACTTAAGCCCAATTATCTCCTTCTTTGATTGCCACTAAGTGTCTTTATTTCATAAGAAATAATTTGAAAACTCCGGGAAGAATGTTCAATTGTAACTGTTTGTGTTGAAAGTTTGCATTACATCACCATTTAGTCATAAAGTTTCTGTTTTCGTAAGTGTCGTGGCAGTACAGATGAAAGTAAATATTGCATTTGTATGTCGCTAAAAGCATTTTCCAATTTCACGATTTTAGATGAAGCTGTTGTTACATTAAGGAAAATTACCCGTTTCCAATTAATGGGTAACACACCATACCCAGTTTCCGCAAATCATGCCTCAGCGTTTTATGAACAACGAAATAATGTCCGTAGCCCACCAAATGCATGCATCGTCATTCGAAATGGAAGGCAAAATAAACAGTAAAAAGAACTTGGAAAGTTCACATCACAATAAATATCTTATTCTTCTTAATAAACCAGACAATTACCGACTTAATGGAAGAGTTGTTTGGTATACTTACAGCTGCAAGAGCTATTTCATAAAATCAAATATCTCTAAGACAACAACTAGCTTTTCATTTGTGAGTAGAAAAAAGAGTGTATAACTTGGTTACATAAAAATATAAGTGAATATCAAGAAAAAGTGAAATTGTACAAGTTAAAAGTGACTCCTACAAGGAATTTTGTATTTCTTTCTCTTTAAAACTTGAAACTTAAAAAAAAAAATGGTTTAATAGTGAAACCGTGTATAATGTTAAAAAAAATCAGAAATTCTGGTTTTACCCTAAGTTTATAATTATGATTGTCATATTAAAAAACGGCAAAACCTAAATCAGAACAACTTGATGCTTTACTGTTTCAATGTAATATAACGATATTCGTGCACAACTTATCTAGCGAAGGTATGTCCTTTTCTTCTTCTTAAGCAGGACCCCCTTATAAATTGGACAGGAATGGGAATCAATTTCATAAAATTTATTTTTGCATCGTTCGTTAATATTTTATTTTAACATCTCTATAAGGAAAACCTTTTTATTACCGGTCATTACAAATGAATATTTCTTGTTCTTGGGCGATTGCACTCTCATAAATTCATTAAAAAATTATAAACGTACAGAAATATAACATGAATGAAATTTTGTCCTATTTCATAAAAATAAGTGACGTGTAGATCTAACATTAAACGTTCCCCTGCATTTCTTCATTCATCACTTCAATTACGTGTTTCTAAAAATTTCCTTGTAATTTGTAAGTTGTTATTTACAAAGTTGTATGCAGCGAACAGAGAAGAGCCCGTGGCAGTTAGCAACCATTTCTGAATTATTTTAATAAGTGTCGCAATGGCAGGGAGTGATTAACCAAACCATTAATTTGGAAGTATATCATTGCAACACTTTGCTAAAACAAACAACCGTATAACACAAAAAAAAGTAAATACTTTTACAACAAAACTATCAAATAAAAATAAACAAATTGGCCAGTGGTGACAATTGTCAATAAATATGTAAAAAACAATCAAATAATTACATTTATCACTGTGGGTTTTCTGCGAATNCTTTGCTAAAACAAACAACCGTATAACACAAAAAAAAGTAAATACTTTTACAACAAAACTATCAAATAAAAATAAAAATTTGGCTAGTGGTGACAATTGTCAATAAATATGTAAAAAACAATCAAATAATTACATTTATCACTGTGGGTTTTCTGCGAATTACAGAAATAAGAGCATTGCTGTACGTCCGAATTAACGTTTCGGTTAATCATTTCAGTGTTCGCCAATACCAACTTAGTAAAAAACCTAAAATCAAAATGAGATTGATTAGAATTGCAATCGAAGCGAGGTCGTTTCTAATGTATTTATAGTCTGTTACCTCTGCACTATCACGGCTGTTTTGTATAGTTTTATTCGGGTAAAGACTCTTGATAGGCGTGTTTTTCGTTCTGCGGTAAATATTTCTAACTTAAGATTATGTTTAATGTATGCAAAGTATGGCACAATGGCTTATTTTCACAAGCGGGATCATGAGTGATTATTCCCACAATGTGAGTAATGTAGAAAAGTGGAGACCCGTCGTGAGTAATCTGGTGCCCCACCTTTAAATTGATAAGAACACAGAACAGCATGGGATCCAGGGCAACTAAGAATAATACAGGCCTGTGAAAGAAACTTACGAAAATCCACCAGTAGTATTTCGATAATACAAAAGGAAACAGGCGCTGGACTAATTAATAACCCCATGCGGTACGATTCTGTCGCATATACACACATATTTTTCTCACAGAAAACTTTATTTAAAATTTTCGGTGCCATTTAAGACCAATGATTTTCGTTAACGTGGCGAAGAGTCTGTAGCAATAACAGCCTGAGGGATTCGTTGTGCGCCAGACTCGTAGTTCGTGGATGTGAACTGATTATGGCTGGACGCGGCGTCGTCGTCAGCCGCTCTGCAGTAGAACACGGCGCGTCGTACAATCCAGCTTGTCTACAAAATGCGAGACGAACTGTTGTCACAAAGAAACGGAGCGTCCCCCTTTCCCCTTTATGCTTACGTCTCCCTACGTTGCCGCACCTGGAAACGACATCTTGTTTTCCACTGGAACGAACAATCGTGAGACGTAACCCTGTCTAATGTCTGTTAACCCCTTCCCTGCCGCTGAACCACGAGTCCACGTAGGAGACCGTTGCAAAGAAGAAAAGCATGTTTCTCTTTTACTCCCATCTCGTTTCCTTTAACTCGGCGGCGATGTGATTTGTCTGGAGGACGACGCGAAATTGAATGTAGACTACACGCCCCGCTGGATCCGTTACTTCGAGGCCTTTACATTGATTTTCCCCCCGTCCCCCAAACCACCCACCACAACCCCCTTTTCTGCCGGGGCTTTCGTCGAGTCGTGTTGGTCAGCGGAGCGGAACGTTATTTTATGATTGGTGGAACGGCCTGCCTTCGGCGGAGAGAAATCCAGAAACCCACTACTCCGTGAAATCAGCGAGAGTGACATTATTCACCAGCTGCGATCACGTTGCTCAAAACGAACGTGCGCCGTCGAACATGCGTTATAGTCCATTCACGGTTACTTCCTCTACTTTTCTGAATCCCTACTAAAGTTCTACCTACAGAACATTCCTCCGCTTCATGCAAACAAAGCTCATCCTAGTCTACAAAAATAAACACCAAAGCGACAGCGCAAAGCATTCCGTGCGCACTCAGTGTAAAAATATTTTGCATAAGAACTATTTCTTACTAGGCATTACAAACTCACCTATATTCTCTCTGGTTTTAATCGTCATATTCGTTTATGAAATTTCGTAATTTATGTATCACATGAAAGAAAAATTACAATTTACTAAAAATAAGGTACTTTTATGGTACCACAAGAATAGAACGTTTATAATACACGTCATATTTAGGAGACAACCAAGCACAACATTCGTGGGGTTGTTTTTCAAAAGTTTGATTCATAAAGTGTGAAGAAACCGAAAATAGACTATATCATTTCAAGTGCATGTACAAGCAGTTCAGCAAAGGACTCGGCGTGCTAATAGTCGTGTATCACACAAGACTATGACATGAACATTATACTTTTTACAATGAGAAGAAACATTAATGGTGACAGTGAATCCTGATTTTGCTATAAAAAGTGGTGCATGCCTTTTCAGTAGAGACCTTGAAAATTCACGAGTTAAATGACCTGCAGGCTGAACTCTACGCTCTTATGTACAAATATGTCGATGTCAATTGCACATTGTATGTCTGCTGTCACAGTGGAAGGCGACGATTGGGCCAGCGTTCTCTAGAAGGTTTCAAAGAACGTGTTGTCCAATGGCTGAATTTATATAAGCACACGTGTTTTGAATTCTAGCTTGTCCCAAAATGAATCAGCGAATTTTTCAGGTCTCTACTTTTCAGTCAGTTTCTAAGTATAAAAAACAAATCGTTATTCACACGCGCTTTAGTAAATATATATTATATTAACAATAGCCAGAAAACACTTATTTCATTCTAGAAAGTTGCAAAAATTACTCATTTAATTATGGCATTACTCTGACACAGAACAATTTACGAAGACCCTTCTAAATCGCAATTGAATATATGTACAAAAAGCATTATATTAATACAAAACATAGTATTAGTACGACATGCACAATCCACAAGAACGCAACTCTGAAGACCGCTTGATGAGATATGAGAAATATTAGGGCCCTACTGGTTTTAGAATTGGATTAGGCATAGTATTAGTACGCTAATATCAGGTAACACCATGTGGATTAGCATCGTTTCACCTCCACATTTTATTTTCATAGATTTCAAAGTACAATTTTTAAGAATTTGAAATTTGAATAGTTTTAATAACTCAAATCAAGAAAAGATGATATCTAATTGTGTTACCATTCACAGTTACACTAATGGGCTACAAAGTATCGTTTTACAGGCATGACGCCTCTAATGATTACTACGGTATACTAATACGCCTTGAAACAATTATCTTTTGCTTTACTGTGGTGTAATAATAAAAATAATAATCCGTTTAATTATGGTGCTAACGGCAATAAAAATAAGGCCAGAGATTTCAAGTTGGTCGTCTATCCATGCAACTGAAGACGTGTATGAAATGGAAACTATTCAATTAAGCCATTCCTTAAAAGTTTAAATTAATTTTTAAAAAATGAGTGCTTAAGTTAATTTCCTCTCTGCTACAGAGAAACGAACGTGCTCTACAGCAGCCATACTCGGAGATTGTTTCGTTATTATCCTATAATTAAAATGATGAGCATCCACGAAGCGCAGAAATGCAGTGTACAACACAGACGAATTCGTATAACTGGAGTTTGCTCAAAATGTAATTTCACCAGCGGTAGAATAAAACGCTTGCAATCGCGAGAATAAAAACCACGTTAGGAGTCTGCCTTGATGTCGAAACTTTAATTTTTATTTGGGATTCAAGGTCAAGATACTTGCATGACGTTTAAAATTTGAAATTTATATCACACCATATGCTATAAAGCAGTGATTGCATCCAGCTATTGAAAATTCGTAAGAATAAGAACAATCTATTAAGTTCGGTAAGTATTTCTCAATCCTGATACGTACGTGAAACAGATTCGGTTGTTTGCCGCAGAATTTACGGGGAATAATTTATCTTTGGATCAGTATCAGCTATGGAAATTAAATCATCTTAAAAATGATTATTACACGTCATTATAACTATATAGGTCACTTAAAATATTTTTATTACAAAGTCGAAAACGTATTCTTTGTAAAACAGCCTTAATACGAGTTTGTTACTACGATTAAATTAGAGATGGAGAGAAGATTTAAAATTAGTTTATAACTGTGTGGATGAACAGAATACTTAAGTACCTTTATTTCCTCTAAAAAATACAAATGCCGATAATTTTTATTCGGTTAGTAAAGGCTTAAAAAGTATGGCCTCAAATTGTAAAAAGCAGTTTCAGCAGAAAGAATTTTCCGCTTGATTAATGCAAATGATTAATATACATCCGGAGATATAATGTACAACAGTAACTTTTGGCGTGTCTGCTTTTCACAAAAGCGGAGCATTGATACGCCTTTTTAAAATGGCTGCGATTTATGCTGTTTTATAGTGAATTTCGTACATGCAGTGTGAAGGGTCAACTCTCTACGCAGCTGCGGAAATTATTTATTGAAAATCTTTTCACTTCTTTAATACTAATAATAAATGGAATAATTAATAAATTAACGATATTTTTGTGGTTATTTATTTTGCTGTCAGCTTTTTGAGTACATGTTATAAAATTGTGTTACAAAATGTTGTAAAAACAATTTCATTTGATATATCGTGTAAACATCTAAACAGTTATTGTAAGCTGATTTAGGATAACGATATGGGTTTATTTAGTTACTATGTAAATTATGTAATAAAGCACAACATTTAAATAGTTTTATCTAATTGTGTCCACCAACAAATGTGGACTCGTAGGAAGGCATTTTAGTAGTAGTAATCTAGTTATTAAGTATGCAAAAAAGGCTTACAGCATAGAGAACGCGCATTGGCAAAGGAATAAAAGCAAGCCTGAATAACATTATTTTGCGTCGTAAACTTGCCCTTTTTACTACGGCTACAAACATTAGTTTAAGTGAAGACACTCATAGCTCTCCCAGGGCCATGACATTTAAGATAAAACTCTAAGATACTAAATAAAAGCTATACGAGGTTTACCACTACTGTAAGTCGAATATATTTTTGCACCTAACAGAACCTTCCGTCATAATTTATAGGTAACATTTGATTAAGTTTATTTTTACAGTGTAAGGAAAATAGATACATGCCAATATCAAATTGGGTATTAATTTTTTAAGCTTAATTTCCGAGGCGAGTATTAAAAAATTGAGAAAGCGGCAGAGAACGATCTTGAAAACTTGTTATAACACTGCGTTCGACATTAATGTTGTGTTAAATGTGCCACCGCGCTGCCTGTTTAGTAAGAAGCTGTTAACTAAAATAATATTTTTATATTTTTTTAAATAAATCCAAACACAATGGTTATATTTACTAAGGGAAGACAAAAGTACATTCATATAAAGTGCAATTTTCATTTCATTTGCCCTATTTCTCCGAGTATTAAACAAAACGAAGCTAAAGACGCAGATTTTTTATTTTATGTAATATTTATTGCTACTGAAGTATTGTCTATATATTTTCTGTAAGGTTTGTTGCAGAATGTTCTCAATGAGTCACTAAATTTCATTGAATCTCTTTTAAGATATTCCGAATTTCGTACAACCCAAATTTGTAAAACCACCAAGAGCCACCACAAATATCCTACTTATTTAACCTCCCTTAAGAATGCTAACATAATTACTGCTACCCAATAGGTTTTATCTCTTTTCAGCCTAAGGACGGCCGTTACGTAAGTAATTTTGGTGCACCAATAATTCTGATTTATTATCTTACTGTGTAAAATTAAAATAGTAAGTGCTTGTGCACAAAAAATGTGGTTTATAGTGGTTTAACTGTACCGTAACTATGGCATAGTGTTTTAACTGTACCGTAACTATGGCATAGAGAACTAGAGAATACGGCCACCAGTTTTAAATAAGTGATTACTTATTAATATTGCAGGCTGCCTTCCATAATACTACTACGGCTTAAATAATATGGAACTCGGTTGATAAATTTCCAGTAATGAGGAACTTATCCAAACGTATATTAAGGTCAACATTACGAAATATGTAACTTATACATTTATAGATCCTTAGATCAAATGGAATGTTGTTGTATTAATTGTCATCCGAATTACTTGAAATATGTTTCGATCGTTCACTAGAAACGAGGTAAAATGATACTACTTAGGTGAAGTTGTAGCTCAATACAGAAAGAAAAAGAGTCTGCTTATCAGTTAATTCGTTATGTGCAGTAGCGATTGCAAGCACAGCAAGTTTAGCTGGAATAGTTTCGGTACGTATGGCGCTGGCGCGCTTACTTAAAATATTTATAAGGACTCAGTTTTGAAAGTTAAGTACATGACATACGAAATAGGGCATGATGATGGTGACTACAGCACTACTAGTTCACCAAATATGGCGTGGATATGTTAAATGGTTCCCGAGGTATGAGGTGACAGACTTTTTCATGTGCTTGTAGTGAGTGAGTGGAGAGATTTGGGTGGCTCTTAACAGCGAGGTTTTGAGAGCCCATGAGGGTGAAGCGAGGTGCGTATGGAGAGGTGCCATTTTGAAGGGGTAGGGGAAACCGGAGATCCCCGAGAAAACCCGCCGACCAACGGCATCGTCCGGTACGTTTCCCACTTGAGAAAATTCTCCAAAACCGTAAGTCTGTTCCATTCACGGTTACTTCCAATTATTTTGTAAACCTTCTGAAGTTCTACTTCCAGGACTTCCCTCCGCCTCGTCCAAACAAAGCTTAACCGAGTCTGGAAAATTGCAGGAAAGGGACAGCTCACCGCATTAATAATATTTTTCATAAGGACTATTTCTTACTAGGCATTACCAACATACCTATTGTCTCACATTTTTATTCACATTAATTTTAAATGAAATATTACACTTTATTTATAAAATATAAATAAAAAATTAATTGAACCAATAAAAGTAATCTTTATGTTAACAGAACTATAAAACGCATGCGGTACTAGGCACATATAGGAACAACCATACGCGTCATATATGGGGTGATTTTTCAAAGGTTTCATTCCAAAAGTGTGATGATACCGCGAATAGGCTATTGTGGGGATGCTAATGTTTTGAGTACTGACATGGCGAAAAGCGGGCATATAATGTTAGGTTCAAATGGTACGAATGTTTGCTCGTAATAGAACACACCAACTAAACATAGACAGGGATGTGATCTCACTATCATTTCATTCGTTTAGTGGACTGAAAAGTAGGAGGGAAAGCGTAGTTTCAAAGACGAGTGATTGTACCGCTTACGACAATCAAGTATTTCGCAGACCGATTGTTACTATGTCTGCTGTTTAAGCTGTACTCAATTATGTATTCTGTGAATTTCCAAAGTAGAACTAACAAGTGTGAATAGCAAACATCAGTGGAATTTAGAAGATAGCTCCAGTTAATATATATCGCAATTATAAAATATGTTTTATACATTTCTTGGATTAGTTTTTACAGAAAGCCTACACAGTATAACACTTAAAATGCGAAAGAACATTAACCATTTTTTAAATTGTAATTTTCGTTTTTCGTTGGTTTTGTTTGGCAGTTGTTATTGCTACTTTAATACTTAATTTATAAGATGCAATTTTATAATGAATGCCAAATTTTTTCAGTATAATTCTAATGTATACCTAGGACATTTCACTACAAGGCGTAACTAGATATTGATCGTTGTGTTATAAGGGTATTTTGTAATAACAAAACATGTATCATAAAGATAGTTTTCTTTGAGTTTTCATCATTATTTACGAGAAAACGTACTAAGCTTGAATTATGTATTTTTGTCAGAACACAATTAATGTTATTCTGTTTAGTAAAATATGTTTAATTTCTATAAACATACAACCAGTAATTTTGTCATTATTCTGAGTCTGATTTGCGTCTATTAAATTATGTCGTGGACGAAGAAGTAACATAAATTATATTAAGTAGCGTACGTGTATAGGATCCAACTAATGCGTAGGCTTGTAATAACCAAAATAAATCCATCAAAACTCAAATTACAGTTAACGTTCGGAAGGCGGCTTCCAAAAACCGTATACAGTACTGGCACATATTTACAAACTATGTTCACGGATAATTCACTTTTCCTGACACCTACTGTGCGTAACTGGTGACAATCGAATAATTTAATGTCCCCTACTTGGCTCCATAAATTTTACTCTCTCTCCACACATCATCTCACATGACATCACGCAGTGACCTAACACAAATTCAGATAAAAGGCCAGGTTTCAGTTAAATAAGCAAACTGTGATAAATGCCTGAATGAGCTGATCCACAGACCTCCAAAATCTACGCATATTTTACGATATGTACGAGTGACCTAAATAAAACATTGGTTAGCAGAATCAAACAGCGGAAATTTTCCCAAACAAAACCTGCACTTGTGACATTGCATATTCAAAGTGTCAGATAGAAACTAGCACGTAACTTTAAAAAAAAAATCTAATTTGTAATTTTTATTGCATAATCTTATCTGAAATCTCAGCTAAGTTCATATGCCAGTAATTTTATTTCAGGGATACGCACAAACAATTTACATGCCTCAAACTTTTAAGAGTACTGAATCACGAACAAAACTGAAATATGTATAGTAATTACAGACGTCGTGGGGAAAACGTTGAATAATGCATTCAAATATAAGCTGAATCAGAAACTATTAAAAACTATCTAATGTTGAAAAAAGGCCTTAAATGATAATCTGATTCACAAGTTAGATAGATTAGAGTTCAGTTATATAAAAAGCTCACTGATAAGTTACTCTACAATTTAGAAGAATTATTTTGATATTACTACAGTAACTACTGATAGATCTACAAGTTTCATCCTCTGCAAAATCCTTTCATCACTAATCCTACCTAAGCACCAGATGGGCTACAAATTTTAGCTGAACTACACTGGGGAGCCAAAAAAACTTGTATAGGCGTGCGTATGCAAATAACAGAGGCATGGAACCAATGAGAGTAACCCGATACGGTCAGCAGCGCCTATATAAGACAACAAGCGTCTGGCAAAGTTGTTAGATCGGTTACTGCTGCTACATTGGCAGGCTATCAAGATTTAAGTGAGTTTGAACGTGGTGTTATAGTCGGCGCACGATATATTGGACATAGCATCTCCGAGGTAGCAAAAAAATTTGGATTTTCGCGTACGAACATTTCACGAGTGTGCCGTGAATATCGGGAATCCGGTAAAACATCAAATCTTCGACATCGCTGTAGCCGGAAAAAGATCGTGAACGAACGAGTCAAACGACGCCTGACGAGAATCATTAAACGTGACAGATGTGCAACCCTTTCTCAAATTGGCGCGGATTTCAATGCCTCCTGCATTCCTTCAGACATTAGTCGAGTCCATGCCACGTCATTTTGCGGCACTTCTGCGTGATCGTGGGAACCCCACACGATATTAGGCACGTGTACCAATTTTTTTGGGTCTTCAGTGTACTTAACCGCATTGAACAATCATAAACAATTTTCAATATTATGGTACGAATTACTTCCATGCGCTCTTGAATAGCTTTAACTAAATGAATAGTCATGAACCTTGTTTTATTAGCCCTTTGTTTGCTACCTTAGGTAGCGGAAATTTATTATCAGTTCAATATCTTCGTACATCAGATCGCCAGCACAAAGTACTAGCGAACACAGTGTACTCCACAATACTCTCAAAAATGTAAGTACAGTAAATTAATAGGAACGTATTAAATAGATCAATCATTTTTTTAAATTGGGAAAATGATACTGCATAGAATGCTAATTTACCTGAGTTGAGAGTTTGTGGCAGGCACTTGATAGCAAGGACTTGAGTGCCTGTGACAGTATAAAATGAGGTGAGGATGAAGCAGGTGTGAAATTCAAGGCAGGGGAAATGTAAATTTCCTAAGAAAAACCCGGCGGCCAACGGAAGCGTCCGCCATGTTTACTACGTGTAAAAATCCGTGTCACTACACCGGAAATCTAACCCAGTTCTCTTTGTTTTGGGGTGAAGTGTCAGACTATCACACCACCGTGAGTCCCGCTACTTTACCTTAAGAATTAGTGCTAGCTATCATTCCCAGTACAAAATGAATCAGAATGTAAAGTAATTTTTTTTTACAAAGTAACTGTAACACTGCTCAGTTATAGAGAAATAATTCTCCATTCATTAGCTAAGCAGTTTATGCTAGAAGAGTGTTCCGGAATTATTTGTTACCTAAGAGATAAAATAATATTTTTTTCCTCGTGGATGGGCCCTGATGATGTGAAAATTTTATTTGGCTAATTTACACTCACTCGAAACGAAAACTATAAGTTACTCGTAATTTTCAAACATATACTTAATGTAACGATTTATACCTTGGGTTGTTAAAAAAAGTAATAAATAAAAACTTACTTCCATTAACAAGAAATTTATCAGGAAAAGTGAGGGCGGTGCCATTCACCACTTCTCTACAGACACTGGAGTATGGGTTGTGATACTTTGGGCGTTTTCTACATGAGCATGTGTTAACTTGTTCCCGCAACTATTGTTTTATATGGTTCGTGTCAGAGAATCTTGTTTCACAGTTGTACGTATACTCAAAAAAAGTTAATACCTTTTATGAATTATTTTAGCTAGATCATTTATAAATTCCATTAGCTAAGTAATTTGAGGCCACGGATGTGCAACCATGAAACCAATGCCTGATGGGTGCACGATGTTATTGCACGTGGAAAACAGTAGTATTCAACGTACTTTGTGTGATCTGCTGCCGTTGACGCGAAGTGCTACCGCAAGGTGTCCAATTGTGCTGTGACAATTTGTGTACACTATCCCCTCATTATACCAGCTCTCCTTTGGTTACTAACGGGGGGAAAAGGAGTACCTTCCCCTCGCGCGGTTGAAAGTTAACTTGGTCAGGGCATGCAGCCTTGAATCATTATACGTTCTTTAAGCATTCTGAAGAAATATCAGTCATGCTCAAATTTCAAGAATTTCGAAGGCGATAGAAAATTTTTGTACCATTTACTCCGTAGTTTTTATGGTTTCGAAATATTAAAATTTGGCTTCTTGCCGCGAATCGCAGCAAAACAGACAATTAAAAATGTCTCTAGAATAAATTTTAATTAAATACCTCGTTAAAATTTTGGTTCTAATAAAGGTGCCTTTCCAATGATTATATTAAATTGTCTTAGAACGAAGAATATTTTTGAAAAGTATATACTGTTGCAGTAAGTTAAAATACTCTCACGAATAATAAGAAGTTAAGTAATGACTTCTCCAGTTCATTAGTGACCATCGCGGAAAAATTTATTTCGTGATCTTAAAAGATCTAATTTCCTCGCGCCTTCGCCACTTTTCAATTGTCTAGTCCCTGAAGAGTTTTAAAAGAATGTTTTTTTTTTTTCGGTATCTCCATTTTTATGTGTATTTTTTCATGACCTGCAACTAGATTATGCACGTGCAAAATTATCTATTGCATTTATTGATACCACGTGAATGGTTGTCAAAGTAAATTGCAGTTAACGTACAACTTTTTTTTTTCTTTTTTTTTAATATTTTGGTAATGCCACATTTTATACACCCTCCAAATTGTATTATCACCAATTAGGAAATGTATTTCCTAGTTGTTAAGGTATTTTTATACGTCATATGTCGTATTATTTTCTAACGTGTAGATTTTTGACGACACCAAACTGGGACACCAAATTCGAGTCCTCATTTCCGAACTATCATCTTGAGCTACAGTATTCCAAATACAGGCTGTCATAGTCTTCAACGCTTGTATTATAGTATTCTTCACAGCTGAAGTCTCAACAACGATTTACATATTCATTGACACGCGTTCTTCGCCATTATATGCAAAATTATATAGATTATTTGTATTTCGCCTAAATATTTTCTCGTTTCCATTTGGTATGTAAGTAGAGCTATTCTTTCTCTACAGGGGCCACGGTAGCTCAGTGACTACAGTACTCGCCACCCACCAATTTTAACCGGGTTCGATTCCCAGCGAAGTCGTTCCGGGATTTGGTAATCATGCTGGACGATGCCGCTGATCAGTGTGTTTTCTCAGTGATCTCCCGTTTCCCGCGTCTTTGTATTCGGGAACTGCTCCATATCCACCTCGCTTCACCCTCATAAGCTCTCAGTAGCCCGATGTTAAGAACCGCGCAAATCTCTCCACTCCACTCTCCACTTGTTTTTCTTGTTAATATTTTGTGCTGACAGTAACACTATTGACATACAAGCGACTGGCACAGAGCACGGTAAGTGGACAGTCCACTCAGAACGCTTGCGTATCGTCGTTTGCAGTACGAGTAAAGGCTATTATTCGTTAACTGAGTACTTTTGAAAGCCCTTCTTAAAATCTAGTTGTATGCGTATATTGTAGTTATCACCATATGTATAATTAACACAGTCATGGGACTATACACTTTATTCATGCGTCGGTTTAATAAAACTGTGAAACTATAATAAAAAAAATATTCCACAAATTCTCTAATTTTTTTCATAACCATGCATAAAAAAACAAAAAATATAAAAAAAATATTTTAAAGTTTACATATGTATACCTGAAATATTTAATTAAACGTTAATACGTGGGACTAATTTCCTTCCATCGTTACCAACTTTACTGGACGCATGACAGTCACAGTGCCCAGTCAAAATATATGGAGGTAAGGGCAGTGGTATTCCTCGAAGGTTGACTTCAAAAGTGCTCATTTCACCATGAACAGCGTATAGCTCATACGCGAGCAGAACTTTGTTAATGTATGTGGAGCGAAACGAGAGCTAGTGGAGAGCTAAAGGAAACTTTTAAGTGCTAGCCATGGTCACGATGTTGAGGGCTGTCGCGGTACCTCAAAACAAACAAGCCCATGATGGATAACCATCCATGTGGCCGCAGAAAGTAATATATCACACACGCACTGCTCAGTCACGATAAACACCACAAAAAAAGTATATTTATAATAAATGGCTAAAGCCACGTTCACTTTTTTTTCCAGACTGTAAAAAATTGCCCACAAATGAATTTAGTTTCACAGGCATCAATCAGATCGAAGAAAAAAAAATACGCGACTTAATTTTTGAACACCACACACTCTAAATCCGAAATCAGTGAAAATTTCACTATTTCAATTGGTCACAGCACCAACGAGTGAAGCATCGGTCGTTCCTGAGGCTTCCCACTGTTGAATCGGCGAATTTTTGCTGAAATGCCTCACCAACTAAACAAGTCGTTTTTCTTTCACTAAAAGTGTACATATGGTTACGAGCGACTTAAGTAGGAGATGATAAAATGGCGAATTCTAAAGGACAGTCACTGAAAATTTTAACGCGATCCTGCTTTAAGTGTACGCGAGTGTTCTATCGCGTCTGCGCAATGCGCAAGACCCGGCACTGAACTGTTGTGAATGGTTATGATTACGAAGAAAAGACAAATAACAGACAACCTCACCTTTCTTTGTACTTTCTCAGAAAAAAAACATAATTAAACCCCTTTTTACGCTTCTTGAGAACATAAGGTTAAAATAATGCAGAAATTCTAAAAATTTCAAATTATACTACATCTATATAGAAAAAGGTAAAAAATACTAGTAAGAAATTAATGGAAGTAAAAAAATGAAGTCGCATATTTTTGCATGTGCTGACATTCCCGTTGTAGTTGAAACAAGTTACAACTGCTTGTGCAGGTAATTTTCAGTTTCTGTAGACACGTAAGTGTGTGTATTAATTTTCAGGCTGAAAATAGTAGTCTGCATGTAAGCGATATTTTAAATAAGTGTGGCTTAAAGATTTAGTTTGATTTTCAGTTTAAAGTGACTGATGTGAGTATTACTTGTTTAAATTCCAAATAATACTTTGTTTGCAAAATATTACTTGTTGAATTACTTTCTATGAACACGTATTTCCAAAACAAGCTGTGCTAATTTATTAAGTATTCATTCTCAAAAGCATTTTTTTATTCATTTCATCAAGTTTTTTAAGTACGAGTTCTTTGTGCACTTGAGCAAGAATTTGTTGTATTTGCAGCCATACGGTTATGTATCCTTACACAAACTGAAAATGGTAAAGGTTTTGGAAATATACATAATATTGATTATTTGGTGACTATCAATTCATGACTTGTACATAAGTTGCACTTCAAGAAAAATCTGTGTTGTGGTTACAGGTAGTTAAAAAACTAATTAGTAAGATTTGTCTCCATAGGATTACGCGATACAGTATGCACAACATTATTATGGTGATTGCAATTAAATCACAAACAAAATTCTTCCAAGCCCCAAGTACTAGGTTGTACATAAATTGGAAAGTTTACTAAAATACCTTTCTCTTCAATACTTTTGTGTGTGTTTATGATAATTGAATTAACTGAGAATATCATTCATTTGTCAATGCAGCAAATTGTGTCGGGTTACGATGTTACGATGTTCATACAAAGGTATGAAAGTCTGCCTACATTTTTTTATTCTGAATGAAAAATTAGTAGGCACAGAATCTCTTAGTTTAACGGTTTACAGGAATTCGTTTGGGGAGGGGGGAAGGGGGTATTTGAAATGAAAAATGTTCTTAAATCGAATGATAAAACGTTTTGAACTTTTGCTGGGACCACAAAACTTCATCATAAAAGTGAAAGATTTTAAACTGAGAGGTTACTGTACTTTCAGAGAAACTAACCATGATTGTATGGCTGAAATATTGATAAAGGATGCTGAGACAATTAAGCTATACAAAGAGTAGCACTGAAATATCAGTGTAGTTCTAATATGGCTCGTGAAATACAGAAAATCTTACCTTCTAATGTAAATGCTGGCTAAGACTTCAGTGTAACCGGTTCATTGACTGAATGTTCTGATTTATGGGTATAACTGGATATAAGTTAGGTTGACATGGATGACATTATTACAGTGGCTAAAAGTAACTTGTGACAGATTGACCACTATCAATGCTGAAAAATTTGCTTCACTGATCTAAGTGAATGAAGACTCAATTTCTAGTATCACTGCCGATTCATTAAACAAAGGGGACTGAAATACAGTGAAATTGTTGCATTGATCAAAATTAAATTATCACTAATTTCCTTGTATTACTACTGACAAAAAAAATACAATACTAAAATTTTAGTGAAATGGTTTCACAGAACAAAAAATAATTATGACTAATTTGCCTGTATCACCACTGATAAATTTGAGAATAATCACAGATATGTCAGTGCATCTATTGCACTGAACATTGGTAAATAAAGATTAATTTTTCCGAATGATTACTGATACACTAAACAAATATCACTTAATTTTAGTGAACATAATCCACTGATTTACCAGCAATGTCTTCCGATAGCATCACTTGTTATTTTTCACTGATTCATTTAGTTACAGGTGACTTTTTCTCTGTTGCGCGTTTCTGACCAATTCAATTACTGACATTCCACTGAAAATCGGTGATTTCTGTCCGATTAGAATTTAGAGTATATCAAGGCCAATGACAGTCCATTGCTGTTAAGAAAAACTTCCACAAAAGTTCATACGGAGGGGGCATACGTAAAAAATTATTATCAAAATTAAGTTCCTGGTTTTACTTCACTAAAATCTATTAATGGTTACGTAACACTTTCTGAAGCCCTGACAAAGTTCTACTTACAGGATATTCCTCCGCTTCGTGCAAACTAAGCTTAACCAAGTCTAGAAAATTACACCAAAGGACAACGCAATTCGTGCGCACTCAGCTGTAATGATGTTTTGCATAAGAACTATTTCTTACTAGGCGCTAACAACACACATGTTCTATTACTGTTTTTATAAGTGTTTATTATAATTTATATATTATAATATAACCAATAAAATAAATGTACAAGTTGAAATTTAACGAAAAATAAGACTTCTGTTATATAGCATATCTAGGAATTAACTGAACACGTCGTACATTGGGTGTTTTTTTCAAAGGTTTGATTCAAAACGTGTGAAGAAACCGCGAGTAGACTATAAAATGAACGTTACAACTTTATTTATTACGAAGTATCAGACCATCTAGAAAAACTGTTGCTCTTTTAATAAATAGAAATATAATTTCGTAAAATTTTCCGTATCCCAATGTGTTTAGTATGTAATTTCTTAAAACGTCTCTCAGATCAGAACGACTACAGTAAAAAGATCACCAGCAAGTCGGAGCAGAATGCGCTTGAAATGTTTGCTGTGTGAATGGCATCGTGTATCAAATTTCAACAATGAAATGTTTCAGTTCTTTCCACATTCTTCATTCGGATAAGGCTCGCTCTTCGGTCGCGCGTGACAGGACAGCAGTCTTCTCGATATCACCGTGAACTTACTGTACACCCAAATAAGGCGCCGCGCGCCGAGTGAATAGCCCAGAACTCGTATCTTCGACGAGAGGCACGAGAACTGCGAGACATGAATATATATAGTTACAATGACAATTAACGGTGATTATCAGTGCGTTGGATCTTAACGTATACAATTTTAACTAAAAATAGCTACTTATAAAATTATACTTTTTAATTCCAGCAAAATAGATAAGTCCTTCACAAAAAAATATGCTAAGATCAATATGTTCGTATAATGAATGGCGCTGCGAGTGTAGGCAGCCACGCACCAAGACGTCCACAAACTTATTGACTTATTACGTATATGCATTCTCCATTCATGTGCAACATACGTCATAGTTTTCGAACAATTTTAGTAATGTGTGTACTACTTTATAATGCGTTCAGCATGTTGTAAAGTCGGGTACCAGTGCTCCACGATGCCGCTGGTCAGCCGATTTTCTCGGGAATCTCCCGTTTACCCCACCCATGCATTCCGGTGCTGCTCCATACTCCACTCGCTTCGCCCTCGCCGGCTCTCAACACCTCGATGTTAAGAGCAGTACACAGCTACGCGTCCAAGTTCAAGAATCGAGTGAGCGATACGGGCGACACTAACACGCATCCCCTAGTGCCTCATCGCTCCTACGCGCAAGGCGTGCAGTGTTTCCATCGTGGATCGTGTACTGTGCATATTGGATCTGTAACAACGGGACTTTCGTACAGATTAAACTACTTTCGTACAGATTAAACTACACTCGTATGTTGGTACTTTTCTCTTGCCTCTCAAGGAAACTGCATACACAAGCTTTAAATATGCCATATTTGACCATTTTCACGGAAAAAAATTTTCCGTCAATATAATAAATATGTTAAAAGTAAAAACATAAAGGCATAGATGAGTGTTTTTTTTCTACATTTCTGGTAAAAAGTCGTATTTCCAGCATATGTATTTACCGAGAAACGCGAATACGCGCAAACAACAATTTCACAGAAAATGTGTCACTGTGGACTATCTTAAGAACCGCTCTAACCTCTCCACTCCACTCCGTTCGCCGTCAAATAACTCTTTCATCGCGGAGCACAGCGCGTTGTTCAGTTCACTGCGGGGAGAATATTGTCCGCGCCACAGCGCAAAGCGCATAATACCACGAGTCGTCACGACGTAGGTGAAGCCCCAGCGCAATGCGTGTGTGCGTGTTCCTCCTCCCAGCGCCGGGGATACTGGCGCCGAGACGCCATTCCTTGTCCACCCCCTCGCCCCTATCGCGCACCGACCGCGCAACAGCGCCGCTGCAAGTTCGTGTCTGTGGTGGGCTGGCGTACTAAGAAGCGCGCGGAGGGCGGGGAAGCGGGAGAATACGAGCTGTTCGCTTGCAGCGTGCTAGAGCATTATACTTCCTAGGATACTACGCCAGCGTATGGCTGGAGCGCAATGATGCCGCCACTTTCGCCGCAGACTTCCGCCAAGCTGGTTCGGTATTCCAGGGGTTCGTAATCCGAGTGATTTCAAGAACCAATTTAATACTGATAAACATTTTGCTGCACCTATAATAGTTCTTTATTACTAGCTGAGAGCATAATTAATGTATACAGTATATTTATTTTTCGCTATACAAACTGCCACAATCTCAAGTTTAGTTTACAGTGTTTCATTAGTAACAAAACAGTTACACAGTTACAGCACAGTTACAACATTTTCGTGAAAAGTAAAACATATTATTTTCACTCTTGGGCTCCTGGCCATTAACTCAAAGCTCCCCTGGCGTCCCCAGGTATCCACGCACCACAGTTTAAAAAACAGTGACTTAAATAAGATGAATACCAGTCGCTGAAAGTCAGTTTACAAGCTTCTCACATCTGGTGAATTAGTTTCGTAAACTGATAAAAAAAAATGCCCCGAATTTGTACGGGGTCACAAACACTCACAGGAATTCGCAAACAGTCCAGTTATATCCAGCCGCTGTAATAATCAGTAAGCTGTCGTTCAGTTACAGTTAAGCACTTTTCACTACTTTCACAGATGGATACCAGTTCTACTTATGTGAGATATTACAAGTCCAGCCTGTGACTCAGAGCTAGTAGATGTGCATTCGATGAATTTTCTTCGTCGCGAATAAATGCTCCTTTGAGCTACAGATATAACTCCGAAGAGAACCAAATGATCTATGTTCAGGTTGTACGTAAATTTTGGCACNGCTCCCCTGGCGTCCCCAGGTATCCACGCACCACAGTTTAAAAAACAGTGACTTAAATAAGATGAATACTAGTCGCTGAAAGTCAGTTTACAAGCTTCTAACATCTGGTGAATTAGTTTCGTAAACTGATAAAAAAAAAACCCGAATTGCTCCTTTGAGCTACAGATATAACTCCGAAGAGAACCAAATGATCTATGTTCAGGTTGTACGTAAATTTTGGCACCGAAAATAAATTTTGGGTTGAACAGATTCACCTCAACTGTTAACAAGAAATGTTAACTGCTAATAATTGTTTGACATGATTAAAAAGAAACCTTTTGCGTTCACTTAAACACTTACCCTTGTCCGTATGCCAATTCGCGAACACTGAGCCACCTACTCTCTTCTGGCGAGCAGATTCATGGTGCCGACTCTATTAAGTCCTCCACACAGACGGATGCGCTCTCAAAGCTCAATCGAGCCTGTACCTCTGCACTCATTACTGTATAACATTACTTGTACAATCTGCAAGTGCTTATACTAATTTATTGTTTGTAAATTTTTCAATGTCCCACATCTTTTCAGTGATGGACGGTTGTACTTTTACAGCATCTGTTTCGCCTTTCTTAAAAATAGCAAAATTTGTTCGTCACCAGTGTATATTACTGTCCCTCGCCTACACAAAAATCTACTATGCACTACCTAGGCGACAAAATTTGTTACCATTACAAGAAGCTNACCTCAATCGAGCCTGTACCTCTGCACTCATTACTGTATAACATTACTTGTACAATCTGTACCTCTGCACTCATTACAGTATAACATTACTTGTACAATCTGCAAGTGCTTATACTAATTTATTGTTTGTAAATTTTTCAATGTCCCACATCTTTTCAGTGATGGACGGTTGTACTTTTACAGCATCTGTTTCGCCTTTCTTAAAAATAGCAAAATTTGTTCGTCACCAGTGTATATTACTGTCCCTCGCCTACACAAAAATCTACTATGCACTACCTAGGCGACAAAATTTGTTACCATTACAAGAAGCTATTATGTGCATAATTTGTTCACGCTTTCATTTGTATATTTGCGTACAGATATGACTTATATCCCAAACAACTCGGATCTCTAAAAGCCAGAATTGTCAAGCCCACGAAAATGTACAAAATGACGCGAGTACTTCTCCACAGTTAAAATAATATAAATTTTAATCCATATTAAAAATATAAAGTAACACTGAAATGGTATTACAAGTTTTTATGCATATCCTCGAAAGGTTAGTTGTTCTAAGAAAAAAAATATATTTTTTCGACAAATTGTGTTAACATATATGTTGTCAGGGTGATAAGCAAGCAGATTCGCGATGTTTTATGCACCAGGGCCACCGCCTGTGTAGCAGTCAATCAGTAAGTAACATTTCGGACATAAAAGACAATGTATTTTTTTTTATTTGTTAAATATTAGCAAATAACTTCTACTTACGAAAAGTATCAAAGTAAATTCCTCAAATCCAAAATAATATTTCCCGTTTTATATTTCCGCGTACTATGTGTAATTTGGCCTCAGAGCCAACAGTTTTAAGAGTCGAGAGTTGGGTAGGTTGTGCGACTTTAAGCGACATAGGTGTGCGAAGTAAGCGAATCTAATACGACGAGCCAGCAGAGCGTCGAGTGGCAGCGAGAGTGACCAGTGGGAGTGAAGTCTGCGGACTGCGAGCATTGGTACAGCGGAGAGTGAGACTGACGGGCGGGACTATTGTACTTGAATGATATGCGTAAATAATGTACGTGNTCGGACATAAAAGACAATGTATTTTTTTTTATTTGTTAAATATTAGCAAATAACTTCTACTTACGAAAAGTATCAAAGTAAATTCCTCAAATCCAAAATAATATTTCCCGTTTTATATTTCCGCGTACTATGTGTAATTTGGCCTCAGAGCCAACAGTTTTAAGAGTCGAGAGTTGGGTAGGTTGTGCGACTTTAAGCGACATAGGTGTGCGAAGTAAGCGAATCTAATACGACGAGCCAGCAGAGCGTCGAGTGGCAGCGAGAGTGACCAGTGGGAGTGAAGTCTGCGGACTGCGAGCATTGGTACAGCGGAGAGTGAGACTGACGGGCGGGACTATTGTACTTGAATGATATGCGTAAATAATGTACGTGAACTAAGTCACTGTAACCAATATAGAGACATTAATTTCGACTTTAATTAAAATTCAGATAGACATCAAATAATGCGGTCACTGGGAATAGCAAGAGTAATTGTGGAGATAGATTCTTTAAGGTTGCAAATAACAGCTGTGTNCAAATAATGCGGTCACTGGGAATAGCAAGAGTAATTGTGGAGATAGATTCTTTAAGGTTGCAAATAACAGCTGTGTAAATTAATAAAAGTGAAAGATAGATTTTTTAAATTTTATTGATTCTTCCATCCCTCACGAACTCGGATAATGCCCTNCAAATAATGCGGTCACTGGGAATAGCAAGAGTAATTGTGGAGATAGATTCTTTAAGGTTGCAAATAACAGCTGTGTGAATTAATAAAAGTGAAAGATAGATTTTTTAAATTTTATTGATTCTTCCATCCCTCACGAACTCGGATAATGCCCTNGAATTAATAAAAGTGAAAGATAGATTTTTTAAATTTTATTGATTCTTCCATCCCTCACGAACTCGGATAATGCCCTTTAGCGTCTAGTAGCAATATAAAAATTTAAATTTATTCAGATGTATAAATTTGTACATGTATTATTTTATTTTCGAGTACGTGGATTTACATTTAATGGAAATATACACATGTATAAGTTTGAATTCTTTAGAACCCAAATACGGCATACTTAGTAGCAATAATTACAACTTACCATAAATACGACTTTCTTAACTTAAATGTCAACGTAGTTTCATTATATACTTAAAATACGCATCGTAAACGTAAGGACCACCATAATGTTAATTTTAATGTAAATCCATATTAAACTCACCTCAAAAAATGTTCCACAGACTCGAGATTCCTTAGTTCCTACTATGTTGGTCACTGCCCTAGAGGAAGTTTGAGATGAAAATACACATTGTACAGAAGAGTACGCCTGACATAAGGAATGTATTTTTGTGACGCGCCAACTGTCCCACAGAACAAACATCTTTTGTGTGCTACCATTTACAGAATGTGCAAAAGATTTTTGAGGTGAGTATTTTCTAGATATGGGCTAAACAGTGGTTTGCTAGTACAGACTGTTCACGATAAAATGAGTGCTTTTGAAATTCCTTATTAGAATCCACTTGTATGCACATTGTGTATTCTTACACCATATGTACAATTAACTTTACCATGGGCCTGATCACTTTATTCGTGCATCAGTTAAGGTCAACNTGTATTCTTACACCATATGTACAATTAACTTTACCATGGGCCTGATCACTTTATTCGTGCATCAGTTAAGGTCAACATTAAAAAACAAAAAGGAAATATAAATCTAAGTATTTTAAAATGTTTATTTAACACTTGTAATTTAACAGCCAGAGTGCAGGTAGGCGCAGTGACATTTTTCAAAGGTTGATTCCAAAAGTGATCTCTTTGCCGTGAACAGCCTTTAGCAATGTGTGATTCTGATTTCTGTTTTTCGTACATGTAAAGTATATGTACGTTCTACTTTTCGCAGTAAGCGATAGTATGATTGCTGTATACATTCAACGTTGTCACTAGCTCACATGCCTACTATTTGACAGTTTTCATCGTTGCGTTGTTATGATAATTATATTGTAACTCGGATGTCTTAAAAATATTTTCAGGCATTGAAAAACCACTCTTAATCTGCAACGAATTTTATCGTACCGAGGATATCACAATAACTTTGGGTTCTAAGATGACGTTAGTAATATTATTTTTTGCTAGTTTAAAGATTAATTTAGCACTTTTATATCATAGTAGGGCATAATACGAAAGTTGCACAGAATACGTATAGAAAATACAAGTGAATTAACAATGTAATTTTAAAGTTAATGACAAATACAGCAAAATAATATAATCACCTTTTATTGAAATTAATTTAGAGTACCTAAACTATATAACTAAAATGGGTATGTTTTAATATAAATTAAAAACATTACATGAAGCATTTAGGAACAAATTTCGCGGATGTTTAGATATCCTTTATCTCATGCGCATTGGGAACTAGCTTTCAAAACTCAGAATTATAAAATTGCGATAATGCATAACAATTCGGCTAATAATAGGCCTACTTCTCATTACCCTTAAAACGTAGCAAGTCTATGAATTGTTTGTGATCTTCGCTTGCATGAAACTGGGAAGTATGAAAAATTCATGGCTAACAACTCAGTCTGTGATGTGATGCTTCCAAGTAGNTTCGCTTGCATGAAACTGGGAAGTATGAAAAATTCATGGCTAACAACTCAGTCTGTGATGTGATGCTTCCAAGTAGCAACATTGGCAACAACATGTCAGCCTACTCAGCAGTGCTACTTCGCAATCGCTGCTACTTTCCATATTATTTCACAGGTAGTAATTGCTGTTTTACCATAGACAATAGATGAGGTAGACCGAGCTTTCGTCTCCTGTACATGTGCCCAAAATTGACTTACCCCAAACCACCATAACTGTCAAAGTAATGAACGTGTTGATTTATACTTTTATTTTCGGAAAACAAGTACTTTAATATGAATAAAATACTTTTACCAATTTCAACTTAATTAAACTGTATTACAAATTGGTTATAGGAAGTATACAGACGTACCAAAGCACTTGTTTGCTAAACAGTGTTTTAACGTCAAATTCTATCCACGTATTGGCAGAAAAGCAGTTCACTGTTGGGATATGGAGACAAGATCTGCGCAGCCAGCGATCTTTACCGCATATTAATTCCACGATTTTACATGCGTGTGAAATTTGCACAGGTTGCGATCTCGCAGCGCTTCTATAGTATTTCCAGAAGGTAGCATATTTTGTGGTGTATTGAACTTGAGTGTTGGGTAAAGTTAACCACGCAGCATT
>NQII01002187.1:88627-111988 GCA_002778355.1 Clitarchus hookeri | reverse complement strand
TCTCTCCCCCTTCCCCGGCGTCTAAACAACCCCACCCCCCCTTCGTCTTTTGTTGCCCTGAGCCACTCGCAATCACACGCACGGCCAGCACAGAAGAGAAGAGAGAGGGCCCTCGATTTATAACACTGTTCCCCGGTAGACTGCGGGGTGTATAATACCCCACCACGCACCCAGGCATTCGTTTAAGGAGAAGAAAAGGGGATGGTTAGTTATTCGCGATACACCTGCTGGAAAACGGAACAACACTTGTCCGCAATTATACAACGTGTTTCTGAAACATGGGGTCTAACTTCGGCGGTGTGTATTACTGGCGGAAATGTAAGACTAAAATGTAAGTACCACATTTTTCGTCGAATAATTATTAAGAGAGCTGAGCATCCCTGAAAAAAAACCCCACATTTTAATTGCCTTGCTCTGTATTGTAGTTTGCCTACCTGGTATGCGACACACGTTCTGTTTTGAATAATCGACATGAATTATATCACAAACTGTTAACCTGAGTTTGTTCCGCAAATACGAACTTTTTGTCTTTAGTAATTGCTTATAACGTTTTGATGCAAACATAAGGTGCCAACAGCCATTTACAAAAGAATGTGTAATGCTATAACCGAACAGGTTTTTTTAAGAGGTGTAAAATTTCCTTTATACAAAACACCATTCACCGATTTGTTGCTGAATCACAAGTGGTTTCTGATATTTTCAACTGAGGGCATTTTAAAACACAAATTTTGGGATACCTTCCTTAATAATCATTTTAGAGGATAAGTTGTGCATACATTTTGGTCTCATATTTTCGTAAGGAATTGTCTGCCGAGGTGTGTCCCCGTGTTTTAGAAACTGTAGATCAAGATCCAATAATTTCGTGGATTTCATTCAGCAAAACGCGAGACTTCACAATCCTTTGCGTAAGTAATCGAACCTCAGTTACAGGCTGTGCACGGTAAAGTGAGCGCTTCTTAAATCAACCTATGAAGAAATATAAATCACTGCTTATAACTGCGTTTTTGCCACCGTACACGCTGTTATGTAATCTCTCAGTTTAGTTGGCAGATATACTGAAGATATTGTGTCGTGTTACACAAATAAAAAGTATGGATTTCCATATTATAAGCACATTTTCTTTCCTAGACATCTTGGGGGCGATATTCGGACAAGCACACGGAAAANCATGGATTTCCATATTATAAGCACATTTTCTTTCCTAGACATCTTGGGGGCGATATTCGGACAAGCACACGGAAAATATATGCAAGCATTCTCATGAAAACAACAGCTTCATTTAAACTTAAAACTATCTTGTAATGAGCTACTATTGAGAGAGTAATAATCTAAATGATGCATACCGTTGTTGTTAAAATGTGCCGAAGAAGTGACCCCTCGCAAATATCTGTCTCACAGTAATAACTCGACACCATCACACCACACACAATTCACTCCGAGATATCTCATTCTCTCACAGAGCTTGTTCTTCGCCCACAACAAGATTCGCTCCTTGCCGCTAGGCTGCAACACGCACCATCTGCAATAATTTGGAGTCTGGTAATAGGAAAGGGTGCGATATTAGGCAACGTTCTCCTACAAAATAAATATTATTATTATAGTATGTTCTGATGAGGCAGTTTGGTGTCCAATCTCGAAGCTTCCCCGTATTAATAAAATAACGAGAGAAAGACTTCGGCGCAACCCAAAAGCCGATAGGAATGAAGAGACGTGAAGATGGGGCAGCGAATGAATGCGATCGTTGAGGAGACGATAGTACCCCAAGAAAACCCACTTTCCTACGGCCACGTTCGCCATGCTTTCCACGTGCATAAATCATGAACAACGCCTTCGAGAATGTAAAACAACGAAGGCAATTTTCTGATGCCCGTATGACTAATGAGATTTGACATGTCGCCGTGTTGGGCAACCAATAAAAGGCTTCTGGTGTGTTAAAAATTTTATTGTGGTTATGAAAAGACGTGGTGATGGCAATCTGGCACTACAAAAAACTAATTCATGTGTCGCACTTGTAATTATTATTTGCAAAATATTCTCTCATGAAAATGAATTTCCCAGTAATACATGCAAGCAAGGAAAGCGAAAAGCGTATTTAATCTCCCAGCTGCTGGAAAACCTTATAACGCGCAGATCAGAGACGCAGAGCATAACGGTTTAGACAAATTCCCCACAATGAATGGATTTTGTTTTGCAAAATCATATCAAAATAATGCAGATAAGTAAAACACATTACCATAAAAATGTAAATCAACACTGAAATGGTACGCCAAAATACTACTGCTCAAATAATGCAATAATAAATAATCTTCTGAGCTGCAGTGAATTCTTGACGAGTTATGTTTACACTACTAGAGAAGAGATACATAGTATTCATCACGGAGGCTGTGAGTTCATGCGGTATTTACACGGCTCGTAGCTCGGAGTTCGTAAGTTCGGCACGTACCGGCTGTGCAGGCGAGGATGATAATTATTCAAATGTTTTTTCGTTTTTCCATTTCAGTTTCATGTGAATGATGACGTGGTTGCTCACATTATGTATTCCGAAAACTTNAATGTTTTTTCGTTTTTCCATTTCAGTTTCATGTGAATGATGACGTGGTTGCTCACATTATGTATTCCGAAAACTTTGCTCTTTATATAAAATCACTGGCTAATCTTTGTGGAATATTGTATTATTATTTACCCGACACTTAGCTTTCTGTCTTCAGTGCAGGTTAGCAGTATTGAACTGACCATGCTTGGTGTTATTTTCTGGACAGTATTATTGTTAAATTATTTTAGGCCTCCTGCACTTCCAGTATTCTGTTTCAGAATTACTTCAGGTAGAAATAAAATTGACACGAAATAGTAGTGTATTAGTCGCTGTATGATAGTGAAACTCAGCGTTCCGCAAAGTGGAGTGCTGTGCCAGGAAAGATCTTATTCAATAATGGCAATGATTATTTTAACACCAGATGTGATGATGTAATCGAGCAGTAGACAGAAACATGTTTGGTGTTCGGTGCCGCAAAGAATAGGCCAGACAGTACCGTAATTGAGCTTCATGCAAAACATGAACTATTATACATTCTTTGGCCAAAAGACGATACACATACAAAACTATTTGATATTCACAAAATAAGCAAGCAACCGGATTATTTCTGGTATAATTCAATCAAATTACAAAATAATATATTACCGAAGTTTTGGAAAAATTTTGAGATCAGAATAACAAATAAAAAAATATCATATAGTTTAAAATGAAGTCAGCTCAGATATATTTTAATGCGTTTCCAAAAAAGTTGTTAAATATACCATCCATAGGCTTAACGAGCTATAATACTAAAACCTTGTTCGGGTGCAAAAATAAATTAAACAAACTCATCTCATAAACATTAATTTTGCCTTTGAAAGCACTTGCACAGGCAGTGCACATGTTCGTAATATTAAACTGTATAAGCGGCGGAACATTAAAATACATAACCTCTTTAAATATTTGGTTCATAGGAATCTCGGTATTTTCTAGTGGCTGAAATAAGCAGTTTGGTTCAAATTTCCTAAATAGGATTTTGACTTCCAGGTCCTAAATGCCAGCCTTTACAGTTGTACTGAAATCCAATGCGTGTAATAATAAATTTATTATAGTGACTGAATTTCTGGATTGCATCAAATCAAACTTCGTTACGTACTGAATACCATTGTAAACAATTCGGGGTGGCTCATTAACAATTTTTGCGTTTAACTTTAGTTGACAGAAATAATAGTTACATTCGGCGCAGTTAACAAAAGGCAAAATAAGTAAATAAATAATATTTTAAAATGTTTCATAACACGAAATAAGCCACGATTATTTAACTTAACGCCNATGTTTCATAACACGAAATAAGCCACGATTATTTAACTTAACGCCATAATAAGGATAACTAAACTAAGTGGAATCCACACAGAACACTGTAATTAGAGCAGCCCATAAATCTGCAGTCGTGGTCACATCTGAAGCGTGTGATCAGGGCGAAATACAAGAGATCAATAACACTTCNCATCCTAATGGTATGAAAAATCTAGTCAGCCATTTTCACAGGTTGTTGCCATCTGAAAAAAATTCAGGATACTCAAAATATTCAGTTCTAAGGAATGTCATATATGCACTTTTAATGTAATAATTATTGCCGGTACACGTTCTTTTGTAATATTGCCTTCCACCGCAATAAGAACTGAAACTACACGGAGTTCGAAATATGTGCACAAATCTACACTCAAATCATAACATTGTTGTGGCCCGAGTAGACTGCGTTTTCATGTGTGTAAGTATTTGTGTTACATACGTGTTAAATCAAATGCAGATTGCACTACCAAGAAGGTCGAATTTTGATACAGTTACTGCAAAATTAATATGAAATCGTTATGTATATGCAGACACAAAAAAATCTGGGACTCACGACGTGGGTAAATTATTGAGATATAACTACAAAATAATTGTTCCATTGCAAGAAAATAAATAGGATATAACAAAAATATTTACCTGATATAGTTGAAACTAAGTTGAAATATGAAGTAATTGATAGTTGTGTTACGTATACGTTGAATTCTTATTACGTATCTACTTAGGCTGTAGTAAAAAATTACGTCACATAATTGTAAGATAATTAGCTGAATTGAAGCTTAATTTGAAAACGTACAATTTCTTGGAATTGAACTCTTATTAAACATAATTTTGTTTCGTGAGTGAGAGTTTTAAAATATTTAGGATAACTGGTGTACTATGGAATTGCAAAAATTGTTAAAATAACTATATACAAAATTGAGTGTAACACACATATTATTGACGTGAGAAAATTATTTCGTACGTAGCGTTTTGTGGTCTAATAATATAACGGTGACTAATTTGAGTGTTTGTTTTCTTGTGGAACCTACTTTCAGTTATCAAGGTATACTGCAAAACGCAATTACACGAAATTTCACAAAGTTGGAAAATTTTGGCATAAAGAAATTAAAAGCGGGAACACATGCCTTCAAAAGTCTCATATTTTAGTAAATTGTTCAAAATAGTTGGGCGAAGACATACATACGCCCAGTTGTGGCTGTTCCTACATCATAGCTTGAAAACAAAAATAAAATTGATAGTTCTGGCCATCGTTTAAGCGAGACGAGTTTAGAAAATTTTATAGGTGTAACAATTTTCAATAATACCACGCTTTATACAGGCAGAAATACATAACTAATCAACATATTAGTGTTTCATTTGGACTGAATTTTCTGTAACTATATAAGTGCTTCTCAATCCCGACTGACCAATTGTTACGCGGCCGCAGTGGTGTAGTGGTTAGACTACCTGCCTCACACCTAGGCGAAGCGGGTTCGATTCCCGGTTTGGTAACCCCCGGATTTTTCGCATGTAGGAATCGTGCCGGGTGACGCCGCTGGTTGGTGGGTTTTCTCGGGGATCTCCCGTTTTCCCCGTCATTGTATTCCGNAGGAATCGTGCCGGGTGACGCCGCTGGTTGGTGGGTTTTCTCGGGGATCTCCCGTTTTCCCCGTCATTGTATTCCGGCGCCGCTCCACAGCTACCTTGCTTCACCCTCATCGCCTCTCGAGACTTTGATTTCAAGAGTCGCTCAAATCTCTTTACTCACTCACTTCCCCAACTAATAGTTACGCCTCCCTGTCTCTTTTCGCACCGCAACAGCCATTTCGCGAATTTAATGAAAAAAAAAAAAAAGACTAGTCCTTATAAAATGTATGGAATCATTCCGGGTGCGGGATTTTACAATGCAGCTTGAGTAATAAGTGCGGGTTCCCCCGACTCCTTGTAACGTTGCGGATATTCAGGGGTGATAATTACACAGATGTTATAATTATACATGATTACAGAACATTAGATTATTCATTATATATATGGTTCACAAATTCAACTTTATTATCTAAGTTAAACAAAATACAGGATAATCTTTCGTTGTTGTAATAGCTTATTGACATAGAGATCATGCGTAAGTATATTGCATTTGTGTGTAGACGATATTCAGTATTATAATTTTGTTTGTTATTATTAATTTATTCCCTAGACGATACCAAGTATTCAAGGTTTATTAAAGAAATGCACGAAAGAAAATATACTAAGTGTCTCTCGTCTCGCCATTGATGGTTGGCGGAGAGATGTGGCATGGTCAGACGACGGCCAGTTGGAGGAAAGGTGACCACATTGGTAAGGTAGAAATAAAATAGAACTTAATTTGTCTAGCAGAATTAAAACCACCACAGCCAAGGATAGGCGTGAGTGTAATATTAAGAAATTATTTTTAATTAAATAATAAGTAACAAGATATATAAATATTTGAGAGAATTTCTGCAAGATGTTGATGAAATCACCGTAAAAGAAAACGAGTGATAGTTATTTTAATTTTTGTTTGAGAAGAAGCTCGTAATATTTGTCGAATTTGTTGGAGAAGCAAGAAAGAAAATGAGGGTAATTACTTATGTATATTTTATGAAGGTGGAAACCTAATGTTTTGAATTTGTTNAGAAGCAAGAAAGAAAATGAGGGTAATTACTTATGTATATTTTATGAAGGTGGAAACCTAATGTTTTGAATTTGTTGAAGAAGAATAACAATGGTTAAATGAAGTGTTGAGAATCTTCGAATTTCGACAATCTGATTTATTAGAAAATAGCGAACCGGCCCGGCTTCGCCCGGTACCAATTTAGGTTTTACAGCGATACTTTAAAAGACAAAAATGTTTACTGTGGGTCATCCTTAAAAGATAAACATATGCTATCCCGGACTTTTCTGTAGACCTTTTTGAGAGCTACAATTCTGTTGCACATTAATTTGATGTATCTCTTATGGTTTAGTCAGCGCAAGCCATGTAAGCGCCCTAAAAGCGGTTTTTTACGATTGGTTTACAAACGGTTCGACATTTCTCTACTATCCTTACATAAAATATAATTGTGTTACACATCAAAACCTTTCTCAAGCAATTATCTAAATGATGTTGAAAACCGCATGAAAATTCATCGAGTAGTTCAGACGTACTAAGCGCATACACAGTCAAACGCGGGTAAGCGACTTTGTTTTATACTATCAGAGAAGAGATGTCGCAAAGTTCCAACGTCACGCGCCTACCATCAACCTCGCGGGCAAGCGCGGTCGTTGGTCATGTTTTGCCCGTCGATCTCGTGGCTCCCTCTAACCTCCTTTCCGTTCTCTTTTGCTACCCAGCCCCGGATATAAAACCCACGCGGGCCCTCGACGGCGGCCTCGGTGCGTGTACAAGGGCAGGGAAGAGGGGAAGCAGGTGGGGGGTATGCCAAGGGTCGTCGGCTGCGGCTTCCGCCGCCGGCCAATATGGTCACGGGTCACGTGGGAAGCCCTGGAGTAATATTCTCCCGCTTTCATCCGCGCTCACCGCATCACGGTCGTTCATTACTGGCGCGGTGTGTGGCCGGCGACTACGCCTCGCTGCTCTCTGGGGACGGCGCGCGGTTATCCGCCTTAAGTCCACGCGTGTTTCAGGCCATTTTCCCTTCTTTTTCCATATCCATATCTTCCTTTGCCAAATCAAGGCTCCCATTTCTTAGTAAGTTTACTCTATCCATCAACCTGCGAAAACTGGGCTATTCACGGTAAAGTGAGCACTTTTAAAAACCCTTTAATTTGGAATAATAGTCAATAAATATATTTTATTTTAGTATATGACGTTATCTTACGGTTGGGTGGCATAAACACACTATGTTTAATAATTACATGACAATATGGATTTAAAAAAGTTGTTTAAAGAGCAAAAAAATCGCTGTAATGAAAACGTAACTAGGGCCTCAAAAGTGCTCATTTTACCGTGAACAGCCCCTAACATAAACACTGCATGAACAACCTGCGTTACTCAACTACGTTTTAAATGAATATATGTAGACAATACTAGAGTTTTTAATAAGCCTTAAACTGGGTACAAAAATTTTCAAATTATTAATTTAAAATAAATTATGGATGCGTGTACTTATGTACGCGCGTTAGAAGTTATACTTATTTGGCGTGAATAAAATATAATTTTGTTACGTATGCAGATCACTTATGTAAGTAGGAATACGATAAAATGACCGAAGAAAGAAATTAAATACAATTCATAAAGGTTTGATTTAAAGAACATAATTAAATACTTACAAAAATTAACCTCAAATACTTGAAAACACTTTCAAAATTTTTTATGCAATTTTTGTCAGTAACAAATTTTCCACGGCACAATGTAAGTAAAATTAATTAATAAGATATATATATATTCACGATGAATTACTAATATAATGTTTTTCAATTTACTTATTACATGAACTGATTTTCTGTTTGTTTTAAATATAACCACGTGCTATGTTGAGTACCTTGCGTTTGTATATAGCTAGACGATACGCGCATGCGCGTTGGATCATACCCCTACCACAGTATTTCCCAAAGTATGGGTCGCGACCCACTGGTGGGTCACAGACTAAAATTTGGTGGGTCCCAAAAAATATAATTTCATACATAAATATATGCATGAGTTATAAAAGTTATAATTGAGAACCTACACACTTGCAATGCAACCGTCAAACAGACGTAAAATACTACGCAGAGCGCGCAGTGAAAGCTGTAATGGGGATAAATAGAAAACAAATGCATCCTTCGCAAAAAAAAATTTGATTTCTTACAACCAAAATGATTTTCAAACTAAATTAGTAATATAACACATTGCGTAATGCTGTTTGATTTGGTATATTTTTCATTAAAATTGTTCTTTAATACTTCAACTTTTTAAACTATTTAATTAATCCTACTACCCTCCACTTCCTTACGCTACGTAAGAAATACAGTGTGAACATGATGGAACCGCGAAACGGTACGTTTCTCGCATTAGGCATTCAAGTGGGTCCTGAACTTTGGCATTTTTTTTAATGGGTCGCGGTTCATGGAACTTTGGGAATGACTGCCCTACCACGTTTACTCTGGAATTTCGTTACACTGTGCGCGCGCTTGTTCCGTTGCACACTAAACTTTTACCCTCAACGGGCCAAAAAAAGTATAACTTCAAAAATATGATTAATAACTTTTAGTAACACAGAAGATTTCTTCCCGTTGGTGGATCAGATAAAGTGATATAATTAAAAATAAATCATTATATTTACATAATGTTCTCATATAAAGTCTGTAAATGGTTAACACGGTGACGAGAGTAGGCAAAATAAGTTTCATGGTAAGATATAAAATTTCCCATTTCGATANAGAAGCAAGAAAGAAAATGAGGGTAATTACTTATGTATATTTTATGAAGGTGGAAACCTAATGTTTTGAATTTGTTAAAGAAGAATAACAATGGTTAAATGAAGTGTTGAGAATCTTCGAATTTCGACAATCTGATTTATTAGAAAATAGCGAACCGGCCCGGCTTCGCCCGGTACCAATTTAGGTTTTACAGCGATACTTTAGAAGACAAAAATGTTTACTGTGGGTCATCCTTAAAAGATAAACATATGCTATCCCGGACTTTTCTGTAGACCTTTTTGAGAGCTACAATTCTGTTGCACATTAATTTGATGTATCTCTTATGGTTTAGTCAGCGCAAGCCATGTAAGGGCCCTAAAAGCGGTTTTTTACGATTGGTTTACAAACGGTTCGACATTTCTCTACTATCCTTACATAAAATATAATTGTGTTACACATCAAAACNGGGCCCTAAAAGCGGTTTTTTACGATTGGTTTACAAACGGTTCGACATTTCTCTACTATCCTTACATAAAATATAATTGTGTTACACATCAAAACCTTTCTCAAGCAATTATCTAAATGATGTTGAAAAACGCATGAAAATTCATCGAGTAGTTCAGACGTACTAAGCGCATACACAGTCAAACGCGGGTAAGCGACTTTGTTTTATACTATCAGAGAAGAGATGTCGCAAAGTTCCAACGTCACGCGCCTACCATCAACCTCGCGGGCAAGCGCGGTCGTTGGTCATGTTTTGCCCGTCGATCTCGTGGCTCCCTCTAACCTCCTTTCCCTTCTCTTTTGCTACCCAGCCCCGGATATAAAACCCACGCGGGCCCTCGACGGCGGCCTCGGTGCGTGTACAAGGGCAGGGAAGAGGGGAAGCAGGTGGGGGGTATGCCAAGGGTCGTCGGCTGCGGCTTCCGCCGCCGGCCAATATGGTCACGGGTCACGTGGGAAGCCCTGGAGTAATATTCTCCCGCTTTCATCCGCGCTCACCGCATCACGGTCGTTCATTACTGGCGCGGTGTGTGGCCGGCGACTACGCCTCGCTGCTCTCTGGGGACGGCGCGCGGTTATCCGCCTTAAGTCCACGCGTGTTTCAGGCCATTTTCCCTTCTTTTTCCATATCCATATCTTCCTTTGCCAAATCAAGGCTCCCATTTCTTAGTAAGTTTACTCTATCCATCAACCTGCGAAAACTGGGCTATTCACGGTAAAGTGAGCACTTTTAAAAACCATTTAATTTGGAATAATAGTCAATAAATATATTTTATTTTAGTATATGACGTTATGTTACGGTTGGGTGGCATAAACACACTATGTTTAATAATTACATGACAATATGGATTTAAAAAGGTTGTTTAAAGGACAAAAAAATCGCTGTAAGGAAAACGTAACTAGGGCCTCAAAAGTGCTCATTTTACCGTGAACAGCCCCTAACATAAACACTGCATGAACAACCTGCGTTACTCAACTACGTTTTAAATGAATATATGTAGAATATACAAGAGTTTTTAATAAGCCTTAAACTGGGTACAAAATTTTTTAAATTATTAATTTAAAAGAAATTATGGATGCGTGTACTTATGTACGCGCGTTAGAAGTTATACTTATTTGGCGTGAATAAAATATAATTTTGTNTGTACTTATGTACGCGCGTTAGAAGTTATACTTATTTGGCGTGAATAAAATATAATTTTGTTACGTATGCAGATCATTTATGTAAGTAGGAATACGATAAAATGACCGAAGAAAGAAATTAAATACAATTAATAAAGGTTTGATTTAAAGAACATAATTAAATACTTACAAAAATTAACCTCAAATACTTGAAAACACTTTCAAAATTTTTTATGCAATTTTTTGTCAGTAACAAATTTTCCACGGCACAATGTAAGAAAAATTAATTAATAAGATATATATATATTCACAATGAATTACTAATATAATGTTTTTCAATTTACTTATTACATGAACTGATTTTCTGTTTGTTTTAAATATAACCACGTGCTATGTTGAGTACCTTGCGTTTGTATATAGCTAGACGATACGCGCATGCGCGTTGGATCATACACCTACCACGTTTACTCTGGAATTTCGTTACACTGTGCGCGCGCTTGTTCCGTTGCACACTAAACTTTTACCCTCAACGGGCTAAAAAAAGTATAACTTCAAAAATATGATTAATAACTTTTAGTAACACAGAAGATTTCTTCCCGTTGGTGGATCAGATAAAGTGATATAAAAAAAAAATAAATCATTATAATTACAAAATGTTCTCATATAAAGTCATGTAAATGGTTAACACGGTGACGAGAGTAGGCAAAATAAGTTTCATGGTAAGATATAAAATTTCCCATTTCGATANATGTAAATGGTTAACACGGTGACGAGAGTAGGCAAAATAAGTTTCATGGTAAGATATAAAATTTCCCATTTCGATAGAACAGCCTGACTTATTTCTTCCGTTTGGTTTAAAGAAACGTGAAATACGCTAACCGTATGCTCGTAATTTATAAATTAAAATTTAATGAAATATAACTGAAACCAAAATGTGGGTTAAAAATTTATTGTAATAAATATATGTAATGTTGGTACCATACTATTTCAAATTTAAATTATTTGATGACAGAAACTAAGATATCAGAACGTGATATGTCAAAAATGCAACAATTCATGAATATAAGTAATGTATTGAAAATATATGCTATTATTTATGTCCATCAAAAACACAACGAACCTCGCATGCCATTAATTTTGGAGTGAAGAAATGCATGAAGCAGTAAAATTATCGTACGCCTCAGGGAAAATTTTCAGGTGTAATAAAAAAATAACTTTAATTTTCTTAATGTGTTTCGGTCGTTTATTTTTTTTCCAGTGTGTATAGGGAAGGATATTTATACCGAAAAGCATTTCAGACGTAAAATATTTGCCTAAATATTATTAATTTACTAAAATAAGATTCTTATAATTTCACAATGACTACGATATATATATATATAGCCGCTTAGTAGCGAAACATTTCAACATTTTATCTCCTAGAATTTTCTGACTACGACGGGAGAAAATCTTCACAGCAGCGTGTGGTGACGAAGAGAGACTATGTCCACCATAATATAGGCTGTTCACAGTAAGGTGAGCGCTTTAGTTTGTTTGCTTGTTTGATTGTTTAATTGCTTCCGTAAGAAATCGTTTCATTACGTAGCTGTACAAATAAATTGGACAAGTCAAATTACAGTATATTAATTAACCTTTGAAAAAAAATCACTGCTTGTTATCTGCATATATGATACCGTGCACACTGGTACGCCGGCACCCTGTCAAGTTGGCAGCGAATTACGTAATACAGTTTAAGCCTTGACGTTGTATTGCAAGTGTAATGTTAACGTTTGGTAAGATTTTTTTTTTTTTTTTTTGTTTTACTACTAATTGGCACATTAGTATCACATGTGTGTTCTTAACAATTTCACGTTTTCACTTCACTGACACCTTAATAAGGTCGTTAGTTCAGTGCCAATGTAAATGTAGCATTCAGCGGAAGGATACACATTGAGGAGGAAAGTAGATCTTTAAGCGGGTTTTTCAATAGTGCTCACTTTGCTGTCAATATAAACGGCTCTAACTGTTACATTTAATAGCTAATATGCAAAATATCTATTTCTGGGGGCTTCAGGAGAGTAGTAAACAGAGGAACTCCATTATAAAATAATAATCTACCAATATTCACAAGCCTTTACAGTACTGTACAGATGTTAATTTGCATGAATATTTACGCTCATAATTACATTACTTAAAAATTGTGTATTTATTCAGTAAATTCTGCAGACTATAGTTTAATAGTGGTCTAATAGTATAGTATAAAGTAGTATTGTATAAGCACTTTACTTGAATAATAAAGCTCATGGCATTATTATGTTTATACGCAGATCAAAGATACAAATTGGCTGAACATAGTAATTGAAAAGGGTTATCAAATGTGATCACTTTATCGAGAATGGCCTATTAGAACTTTTCTTAAAAGACTTTTCATTCAGGCATGTTACGAAATTTCAATTCAATTTTAGAATACTATTAATATTGGGTCTAATTGCATTTAAAAAATACGTTATTGTAACCGTAAAACTGATTACTCCTGTTATAAATTATTAATAGATGCAATTTATTTAACGGATTATTTTTACTTCTCGGGTTATAAGTTTCACATATTCTGACATGTAAATCAAATATACAAAATAGGTTTTCAATACTTCCAATGAATTCTCAGTAATATTTTTTGTCCGGGAAAACACAAATTTTGTGAATCATGTATCAACACGGTTAATTAATGTTTTTTTTCCTTAGTGACAAGAAAATGTAATGTTCTGCCTGCAAATTTTCAATTTAAGTTATTTATTACCCATAGATTTCTAGATGGTTTTTAAAAATTGGTAAAAATCTGACAAATAAAACTACGCTTATAAGCAAATAAAAATTGTTGTATTAATGTATGTCTTTCCCTGTCACGAAAAGCATTCATACAACCTGTTTTATATGACACCTACTTCTACACACAGACACCATTATAGTAGTACAGAGAACTGACATATTTTTTAACCGTTTCATAAGGACCCCACCATTTTTTAAAACAATCTTTTAAATTAAACACTTTCTCTTTTAAAATATTCAATGTTTTATGCCAGTTAATTGTGTAATACTATTGGCAAAATTTATTCTTTGCCAAACCAATTTTATTAAAGGAAAGCACTCTCAGTAGGACGGCCTGCAAATCAGATAAGGAACTAAATGCATCATTAACTGAGATGCATGCCTTATCCAGAGCACGGTATCTGAGCCCCAGTTCCCCAATTGCACAATTGCAGTTTAACGCGAAACCAATTTTTTTTGTAAAGGCTAGTTTTGGATTTATCAAAAAAAGAAATCTCCAGTTTCCTTTGTATCACAAAACACCCTTACAAAGTACCTAGATAATACAACGGCAAATATATAAAACCAAATGGAAGATGAAGTAATACCGAATCACACGTTTATCGTGTCGACGTGTAATCTTAAGAATGTTAGGTTTTCGCGTCTCGAAATGTTCATTTTCACGTTGTCAGGCACACAAACTTACTATCCTTGTGTATTTAACGACAAACGAGAGGATTTCAAAAGTCCTTTCCCAATCTAATTGCAGTATGGAAATGTCATCTTGACGGCATGACTTCTAGCAGACCTTTTTATCAGATGGTTTTCGCAATTAAGCTTTCATTTCCGTGTAAGATTGGAACCAGGAAAAAGAACATTAACCTCGAACGAAAACTAATTACTTTTCCTTCTCTCCTTCGAACGTTTTCGTTGTTCTGTTCTATAAAAAAAACGGCTTCTCGTAATTAATTGGCCCCCTTCAAAAACGACTGTTTTAGAATGGTGAGTAATCAAGGCCATTTCAAAATAAAATGCTCCTAATTTGTCTCTAAATGTAGATATCTTCAAAAGTCGTAGCCTTACAACAAAAATACAAATATCTTGAAATAGTTTCCCTTCCCGTAACTTCACAATGCTTCCTTCGACAGCAAAAAGTAACGGCCAAATTACATTACTCTGATGAGTTATGATTGCCTACATTTCAAGTGCTGTAAATTCAGTTAGCTTTATAAATGTTTAGATTTAGGTAAAGAAATGCCGTATCACATTGAAGTTGTCTTTAATTGGGTCTAGTGAAGTAGTATTTTCATCCTAAATATAGAAATATAACATCATATCTTGCAAAGTAAGATGCTCTGAGTTAAAAGTTGAGAGATTATGGTTGGCGTATAAAACTGAGGTCTTGAGTGTCGATAAGGGTGAAATGAGGTGAGTGAAGAGATTTGGGCGGCTCTTAATATCGAGGTCTTGAGAGCCGATGAGGATGAAGCGAGGTGAGTGTGTAGCGGCGCGGGAATGCATGGGCGGGGGAAACGGTGGAAGCGACCCCGCCGGGAATCGAACCCAGTTCTCCTAGGTGGGAGACGAGTAGTCTAACCACTACACCATCGTGGTCCCAGCAAAGAAACCTTTTAATTTGCCGTGAAAAGCGCGGCATGTTGGCTTAAGACCTTGTTACAATTGGCATTTTTAGTTCATTAAAGGTCACGTGACCAGAATTAGTTGACTAAAATTATATCGTATCTGGTGTTTTAGTATTTAGTTTTTAATATGGAAGGAAACTTCCCAAAATACTAAATTACCAAATTGCAACTATATTTGAACAAATGACGACCGAACGGCACCTGAATTGAACGCTACAAAATACTAATATAGAAAATGGTCAATTCGAACATGGCCTAAGATTCGAAATAGTATCTTAGTGCTATAGAACGACAATGACATCAAATTTAGTTTTATACGCACTATATATAGTAATAAGTTCCGTAGTTTTAATGATAATATACTTTTTTATGGCAGAAAGAACAAATGTTGAAACTGAAGTTTTAGGACGTCTAATCATTGATATCTGGCTCAAGTGATTCTTGCAGTAGCGGGCACAATTTCGCCAGAAGGGGAGGGGAAGGATGGCAACCCGTCCTACAGTTTCAGAATTCATGACCTACCCTAATCAAATTCCACGCACATATCGCCATCTTCCGTCCCACCCCCTCTCTAGACCCATTAAATTCTTGCTCGCTTGTAGGAACGTTCGAACCGTAGCTTTGTGATGCTTATTTATGCATTTCTCCATTAAAGTGTAATTTATCTCTTCATCACGTAGTCATGGGTTTCCGACTAGACTCGGGTCCCCTCGCCTCTCGCACCAGCCAAGAAACCCATCTCATTTCCTACCGTTTTACTTGTACGCTACGGCTTTACGATACCGTCACGGAAGGTACAGAGGTAGCGAGGAAAGGAGTTTCTTCCGGAATGAGCACAGACAGTTCACGGTAAACTGAGCACTTTTGAAAGCCCTGCTAAAGATTTTATTGTACGCACATTGTCTTTCTTCCACCATATGTTAAATTAACATTGCTATTGGCGCGATCACTTTATTCGTATGTAGGCTAAGTGAACCTGTACAATTATTAGGGAAGCAACATTTTGTAAATTTGCGAATCCTTACCACTAAACTATTAAAAAATAAAAAAAAACAGGAAGGAAAATAAATAATTTCAGTATTTACTAATGTTTACCTAATTTTTTTAAATCAACAATAAGACATGAAAATTATTTCCCTCCGGTCCAGCGTTACCAACTTTACTGGGCATATGCCACTCAGTGCGTCCTTCGAAATATATGCAGAGAGGGGCAATGGAATTTTTCAAAAGTTTATTTCCAAAGTGCTTAATTAAGCGTGGACATATATAGTACGCAAGATGGCGAACGGCCTAATTTTAAGAATGATGGTTCAGCGAAAATAAAATGCCTAGAGATATATAGGGACAGAGGTGTTTTCATTATGTGCTCTACATTCCACGAAATATTTCTTACGTATCACAGCAGAGGTTAACTCAGATGCGTACACGTAAACACGTTCATAATATACAGTACGCTAAGAACAGATTAATCTCTTTTCTGAACCGTATAGCCTACTGAGTGCCATAAATTCCAAACTTAAGTGCCGCACTAATTACCAACGATTAGCGCTTGTGAAAGACAATGTTTCCTATAATTCATATAAACTAATAATTAAAAACTTTTGTAAGTTATACAAATCTCTGTAGGAAGAGTAGTACATACTTGCCACTGCAGCAACGTAATTTAAGAATCTTATTCATTATTTGAGATAAGTAATTTACACATCTTACTGAACGCCAAAATACAGCATTATTAATAAATATAATTTGCCTTTAACTCAAAGTGAACATATAATTTTAAACCTAAAAATGGCACCCTTATTTATATTTTATATTAATTATTCCAAATTAAAAAATGTTGTTATTTTACTTTATAACACTTACACAATTAAAAAACAGTGAATTAAAATGTCTGTAAATATCATTAAGTATGTGCTGTACGTGTGAATGTTCAGCGTTCATAAAATCAATCCTGAACCTTTAGAAAGGAAATGAATTTTAGTTAATGTTTGTGTTCCTCAAAATGAAAATAATTTTAACATGTCAAAAGCAACAACATTGCAATAGCAATAATGGAAGTAATTTGAAATACATATATTCATTTCAGTAAATACATACCTACTCAACTTATAAATATCTTGTGTGTTAGCAGCATAACTATTATTTGAAATTAGCGTCTTGTTGCAAATGTGCACTTTTACTATAAAAAGTTTTGGTTTCTAATCTTGAATAATCTTTTCTTCATCTGTATTCGTATTGCGAAAAAGATTGCGTCTGTTGCACTGCTATTTTGGTCTTATTTTTCAAGCTACCATATACGCGTTATTACTTCAAACTATTTCAGCACAAAGGGAAATATGAACAAAAAGTTCCAAAGAAAGAGAAAATTAATAATAATTAAATAAACTATTGTTAATGAAAATGACTCATATTGGCTGAGACAGCAATTAATCGTGGATAGAAATAATTGCCAATACAAATGTAAACAAATAAATGCAATACAGGACAGAATAACATGAGACAGGCGCTTGCAGACACAACCATATGAACAATTTTCCCATAACATGTAAGCAAAACTTTTTAATTTCAGAAAAAAAATAATAATTTTTCAGAGTGCATGAACAAAACAATGGGGTAAAAAGGCACTTGCGTTTATACCAAAGCCAAATAGCATACTGTAAATCTATTCAACATCCGTGTAATTCTGGAAACGAATACTTGCGTTTGAATACTACTATGCCGTAACAGCCACCTTAGAGCAATACTAGTGAACGTTAGTATGTAATATCACAATATTCCTCTTTATTGGACAATAATTGCATCGAAGTCACAGCGCAATTTCATTTTAAACCTGTAAATATTACCTGTAGGGGATATAATGCATATTTGCACAAAATGGTATTCAACATGTATACTAGGCTCTAACTCATTTGGAGGTAACCACATTTATATTCTGTACTTTGTCCATATGAATCTCATTGAAAATCAGCATCAATTGTAATGCATTCAAGTTGAATAAAACTGGGAACGTACATAAAAAACTGATTTATTTTCCTGTCTGAATCCGAAGGGGTTTGGTGGTTAAGTTAAGTGTCTGCACTGCAATCACCGTAGTGCACAAAGCTGCGATGCGGACGTCGCAGACTTGCGGCCGGCGGTGAGTCGTCGGAAGTAGCGTGCCGCTCCGCTATTGATCGTCGCCGCCCCGCAGATACTGTGTACGCGCCTTCCTCGACACCTCCAACAAGAAACACTGCTCTACGATGTACTATTATCTGTTTCGTTTCGATACATTCTGACACATATCGGTATCGGTGCTCTTTATCACTCCCAGAGAGTATTGATCAACTACCATGATATATCGCATGTATAGCTTAGGTTGATATCGCAAATATCTCCATTGCAAATATCTGTCATACTGATATTGAAAATAACGCATATCGCCGACGTTGTGTATCGCCAACTTCACGTATCAATTAACGTCGTGTATTAATTAACGTCTTGTATTAATTAACATCGTGTAGGCCTATCCATTAACATCGCGTTTCCGCAACATCGTACATCTCCAACGTCACATATAATCGGGGATATCTGGCATTCGGGATACGCAACGTTCCAATGTCGCATATCCCCAAAGTCGCATGTCCACAAAATCGTTTATATCACAGGGGATATGCGATGTTGCAATGTCGCATATCCCAAATATCACATATCCCTTACATTGCTCATTCGTAACATAGCATATTCCCAAAGCCGAATATCGCCAACATCACATATTACCAATGTTACATATGACCAACATCGCATACCGCCAAAATCGCATGCATGCCGCCAGCATCGCATGCCGCCAACATGGGATATCTCCAACATCGCATATCGCTAATAGCGCAATGTGCAATATATTGTCCTACTGTATACTGTTGCGCCATATCGCAGTTGCGATGCTTCATTAATATAGTTTGTGATCGATACACCGCCCTAGCCAGAAGTGGACGGCGGGCGCGGAGTGACGTCTGCAGGAGTGCGGGACGAGGAGGACTCGGCAGTCCCATCGAGCTGCTGTCGGTCCATTAGACTCGTTAGCGCCAATCATCCTGCCCTCCAGTTCCGGCTGGCTCCTCCCCTCCGCCTGCCCCTCCAGTTACAGCGCCGCGAGGACGTCTCGCCAGCGACGAACCTGCGAACTCGCGTTACACTCAGTTTGTCCGCCAGCGCGCGCGGCGAATTGCTCGAATTACTCCCCGACTGACGGTTATTTGACACCGCTGGCGCCGACCAGCTTCTCCCAATTTAATATTAATTTGACAGTGTCACGTTCAAATCTCTTCTGCTCGGCTGAACGTTTCTCAAAACGCTGGATGGAGATTTTTGTTCTGTAATGAAAGCATTAACTGGAACATGCTATTTGATGTCCACTCACTACTTCACACCGGAGAACTGAGCGGCAGGTTTATTTAATTAATTTATGTTTTTTTTTAATTTATTTTTTCTCTTTAATAGATTTTCTTCAACATAAATATTTCTTATTAGTTACGTATTTTTTATGTTATTATTTTACTGTAAAACATGTTATATATATTATTTAATTCATTGCTAGCAAACCAAATTATCTGGAGTATATGAAATGTTTTGGGTCTTCGGCATTTGTGTCGCCTAGACTATATGATTATGTAACAAATTAAATATTATCTGCCTTGAAATTTAAATTCACCACTGAATTAAATAAGTGACTACCATTAACTGTAACCATAGTAAAATTAAATAAAAAATGCTGGGATTTGCAGCATATATGTGCATCCGTCTTCCACGCTTAGGATATACTAGCTGTTTATAGTTTCAAAATCACTACGATCAACTGAAAATAATTAGTTCCAATTTTAAAGCATTTTATTAGCACCGTCCTATTAAAGAGAAATTATTTCTATGCAAAACGCTACCACCAAAACTAAACTGGCTGATAAAGTCTTGCCCCTGCTTCATAACACAACAAATTCAAACTAAATCGTCTTTTTTCTCAGCTAACATTCATCCGGTTTGGACAGAGCAGAAGAGAAAATTAAAAGCGTGATGTAATTTTACTGCTCAAATATTAAATAATATGACATAAACTATTTTGTAATATCAGCGCAAACAGGTCTACCTGTAAATCACATCGTGATAATTTTGATTTAAATTCTGTATAAAGTTAGCGTATAAATAAGTTCTACTAAATATATACTGCTCACAAAATGTGTAGCATATATCAGACTCGAGGATTTTATCTTGAATAAAAGTAGTTTACACTTCATGTTAGATTCCTAATAGCACATAGAGCCAAAAAAAAATAGACAATACTTGTTTAAATCACCCCATTATGCGACAAACAAAGGGTATAAACTAGAAAAAATAATTATATGGAGAAATCTCATTAGTTTCAACATCAAAACGAAGGTCCTCTCAGATGCATTGATAAACGTCAATAACGTGTAGGACCTCGACTATGCCTGAGGCACGCATGTATCCGACGAGACATGCCACAAACACGATCATTGAGCATATCCTGAGGCAAAGTGTCCCATTCCAATACGCCGCTGTTTTTGAGGCCTGAATTGTAACTGGTGGTTGTGCGCGGTTTGAAATCGCTCGTTTGAGAAAGGACCACACATTCTGTACCCAGTTCAAGTCAGCTGAATAATCTGCCCAGTTCATTATTTGTATCCCAGTGGGGAATATGCTTAACTTTTTGTGAGCAGTGTATATATTGAAACTGATGTTTCTGTTATTCCTGTTTTTAATATCGTTAAAAAATATTGTAAACATTTAAAAATAAATTCATTAACTAAGGAAAATTTTATTTTGGAGCCTACTGATCGTGCGGTCAGTAAGTGTACCATCATAATACACCGCAACATGTGTCCTTTCTCCAGAGAATCTTGTTTCAACATGTGGGAAACATGGTAAGTATAGGTGATTGATTGTGGGTTTTCTCAGGATACTTCCCTTTACACCACCATCTCACTCAGTTACTAGCGCCATCCTAGCGTCTCATGTAAACCGCCAGACGGCATGAATACAATAATTATATTTACTTTCGCCAACTTGTAGACATTAATGTGACTATTTTTACAGCACAACATGTGATTTCACAGTTTGTGAATAGTCACCCTGCAAGTCAAAATATTGCCCATATTAAGAATATACAGATACAACAAACATAATCATGCACAAATAACTAAAAAGGAGTGTTATAAGGAATTTAATTATTTATTTAGTGCAAACTTAGCGAAAGATAATTAATAGAATTTCAAGGACAGCAAAATATGAAACGCATACGAAAAAACTTTTTACTGAGCAATAAAAATGTGCACACATTTTTCTCTGCGTGGTTTAAGATGCGGTAGAGTACGACATATAATAATACAGAAATTACGTCTTTTGTGTGAGTGTGGTTTTGTTATTTGTATATTCTTAAATAATAAAAGTACGATTATGACGTCTGCTTATACGCAAACACCGAAATCGTACTTTTATTTGGTCGAAGTGATATTTACACGTAATATCTTTAAGTGTAACAGTTTTCGGCATAACAATAAAATATGTGTGACTTGTTCAACTCCTTTGGGGGCCGCAGTGAAGTAGTGGTCAGATTACTCACCTCCCACTAAGACGAACCCAGTTCCAATTACCGGCGGGATCGCACCCAGATTTACACATGTGGGACTCGCTCCGGACGATACCGCTAGTCAGCGGGATTTTCTCCCCCGCCCTTCCATTCCAAGGCTGCTCAATACTAACCTCGCTTCACCCTCCTCGGCTCTCAAGACCCCGGTGTTAAGAGCAGCCCAAATATCACCACTTTCCACTCCACTCCAACCCCCTTATGTCATCCGTCACTGATGGCTGCCGTACGAAAACCCTGCTTTACAAAACTACAGCCAGTTCAATGTAACTTCCGCACTTGTGTGCATCCTCAAATAGCAATTATCTTAAATTATTCCTGCGATACAAACGGCTTCATGTCATAAAGGTGCGTCCACACCGGGCGAGCAATCGAGCAGAATGCTCGCGAGCGTTTCAAGATTGTTCGGAACTATAGGACGAATGCTCGGGAGCATTCATCGAACGGTCGGGTAATTATGTGTTCGATGAATGCTCGCTTCCGTATGCATATGAAGGGTACAGAGGAAATAGAAAGATTGGCCATTTTTTTTTTTTACACAAAACGAGTTTATGGTATAATCTGATAGACAATTGTCTGTATTGCTGGCATGCGAAAGCACAGCGGCTAAAGGAGATGAGAGTCCAAGATAACGGGCCTCGGAAGTAACACTTCCAGGGCAGGAGTTTATAGCTTCAATTGCATTTTACTCAAAACTAGTAAATATGGGCATTCATCGTTTTGCCCCTGTATACTATATATAAGTAGTTGTTTGGAAATAAACGCAAAATGTGAACGTCGCCATTATTATATTACTGAATTTCTTAAATAGGGACTAGGTAAAGAGGTTTTGAGTTAACAAATAATTCAAAAATTAAAGACACAGAAAGTTTACAAAAAATTTGTCCCATATCAAGTGAAGACTTTGAATATGAAGTATTCAAAGTCTTTCCTTGACATGGGATAACCGTCACGAAGAAGGATACCAACTATACAAGAAGTATTCCTTTCAACGAAAAGGCTTGCTGTCACAATAGATTTATTAGCAACCGGAAATTCTTTCATTAGCATCAAATCCTTGTTCAAAATTTCAGAACAGCGTGTTTCCAAAATCGTAAACAATGTCTGCAAGGCACTTGTAGAACTTGGCGTTTCCACTTCTGTGTACAATCACACCACGAAGCTTGGCCGATGTCTCTCTAGGTGATGCGCTGGTTCGTCGAATGCTCACGGAAACTTCCAAGCCGGGCTTTCCCAGGCACGAGAATTCCTCCGGTTCACCGGCTTCCCCTGGACAGCGCTCGCCAGCGTTCGTATAGGTTTGTCGTACTCGATTCGCGGTCCATGACAAACGAACAGGCGAATTTCAGTGAGCATTCGCCGAACGTTCGGAATGTTGTGCTCGCTCGATGTGCACGCCTAGGTTTCTGTCATTAACTGGTAAAAAGTGTGCAAAAATGTATGTCTTCTTTTTTTTTTTTTTTTTTTTT